>SNQJ01S0083653.1:9385-21650 GCA_010110895.2 Picea sitchensis
CGAAGTAAATGTGAGGACCAATGGGGAGAAACCTGGGGAGAGATCTCATGTCTCATGGGATATTAGTGAGGGGAAAAATGTAAAAATTTAAATTAAAAATCAATATGAAACTAAATCAAATGATAAAAAATAAAATGAATATGTACAACCTAGGACTTAGGTGATAAGAAAGGGAAAACAAAATTAAAACTAAAAGGAAAAAGAAATAAAAGAAATGAATATATAAAAAAATGAAAAGTCACATTATTTTTTAGTTTTACGGAGATATGAGAAAAATAAGGATGTACATATAATACATTAGGTCTTGGGAAAAACACACTACATGTAGTATTATTCATGTGAAACAAATAGTTTATCCATGTAAAAACATATTTGACCCATGAAAAAAACATTTTTAAAGTGAACTTTGTTTACCCCATGTAAAAATAAATATCTAGTGTAAGTTTGGGGAAAACCATGGGGAAAAACCATGGGAAAATACCATGTGCAAATAAACCATGTGGTTTTTCCAAAACCAAGGGTAAAATAGAAATTAATAAATACAAAATTAATAAACAAAAAATTTAAATAAAAACAAAATAAATAAATAAACATAAAAATAAAATAAAAAATATACAAAATATATGAAAAAATAAAAATAAAAAATGCAAGTTAGGAAATTAGGCCAAGTTACACATGATTCAAGGTTCTATGCTCATCATGGTTCCATTGGTTAGGGTTCTGCACTTGGGGGGGGGAATTGGGAATAAGGTATATCATGTAGGTTTTGAGAAACCCGGTGTCAAGGCGAGTAGCTAAGTGGTATGACGATCAATAATACTAAGATTTGGATGCAACGAATGGACATCAACCAAGGGGAAGAAAAAAGACTCCATGCTACAAATCAACATCACAAGTAGTGACAAATGGTAAAAGGATATAAAAAACAACTGGAAGAATGAAATAAGTCAATCTAGTCAAGTTGAACATCTCAGAGGGAAGACCCACTAAGATCACAAAGAGAGGGAATACAATCAAGTCAAGGAACAGTTCTTATGTCAGGGCACAATGCATGATGTTGATCACGACAGATAGAGAGCGACTATTGGGTGAAAACATGACAAGGAACTATATCCATGAAGCTCAATCGACCTTGGGCCTGGGTTTCAGTGAGAGGGAAGACCGAAAGAGGAACTAGGAAAGGATCATTCTGGAGAAGCTTGGAGGAAGGCCTATGTGAAAGGTGAATCTGATAGTTATGGGGGCTTCAGACCTCAAGGAAACTATAAGCCAAGGTAGGTTCCTTCCTGATAGGGGAAGCCTTATAAGGATCAAGTTCAAGGTTCTGGATAAGGATCAAGGTATTCCCCCACTTGCATTTGATCAAGGTTGGAGAAGTCGCATAAATGAAGTGGCCCTGTGAATCTAGTCCTGTAAAACAGAAAAATGAGATCAATCATGTGATTAAAGTGAGACTTGTTAATACACCATAAATATTATATTCCTTTCCTTCAAGCAAATTTATAAATAAGTGTTGGGTTTCTTCAATAATAATCATGGGTGGTTGTAGATAAGTGTCTTGATACTGCATGTGTCAAGTCTCAACTCAAAACAAGGATTATTTATTTTGCAATTCAGACTTAGAGTCCCAAATAGAAGATTAGGATCAACATGTGAAATCATAAAGATGAAGACATAAAACACAACATGCAAGTAGGAAAATGCATAGTTTGAGTTATCCATTTAGAAAATATTCAATAACAAACTCATTCAAGACAACCATCAATTAAGATCAAAGCCCCAACTCCCTCAAGGTATACAAGGAATTAACATTAGGCTCAAGCAGTAGAGGATTAGGCAATAGGATTGAAATTTTAGTTGGAGGCCCCTTTCCTTTTCCTTGTAAAAGCAAAAGTAAAGGGGGGTTTTTGTGGCCTCAATAAGTACCCATTGCATCCTTATATTTAAAAAATGATAAATTTTTTTGGAATCAATGGATTTTTGAAAGAAAAAATAATTATATTATCTCTTGGTCCATTTGTATGTATGAATCGATATCACATTATGGGGATATTAAGAGCAATACATTCTTTAGTCAAATGATAAATATTTGGAAAAAAGGTCTTTTTAAAAAAAACATTCAACAATTCCAAAAGATTAGTCTTAGGATAAAGAACATTTCTGAGGATAATTTGTTAGATCTCTTTATGGGAAATCTAAAGGAGAACATTCAACATGAGGTATGTCTCTTCCGACCTAAATCCCTAGATCAAGATTTCAGTATGACAAGGAAAGTAGAAAATAAAATATGGCTACTAGAAGGGTGGTCTCTAATAGATATAGAGATAACCATGTTCCCTCTCCTAACCTCAATCAATTGACAAGGTTGACACCTCAAAAAATGGATGAAATAAGAGCAAAGAGACTATGTTTCAATTGTGACAACAAGTATAGTAAGGGGTATAAATGCGGTGAGAACAAATTATTCTACATAGACCATGAAGAGGAACAATATCAAGAATTGGAACCATCACAATATATAGATATAGAAGATACTACTCCAGTGATATCTTATCATGTATTGGCCAGCATCAGTACTCCCAAAACCCTAAAGATACAATGATAAATAAAAAAGAAATAGGTAATAATGTTGATTGATTCTGGTAGTACCCATAACTTCATCAATTACAAATTAACAAAATATCTCAATCGCTTTGTATATCCAGCACCAAAGTTTCAAGTAATGATTGCATATGGAGGTACCATAAATTGTTCTAGAAAGTGCCATAGTATTAAGCTCAATATGGGGGAGTATTTTTTGGATAGTCCCATGATTTCCATCCAAATGGGTGGTGTTGATGTTGTATTAGGGGTCCAATGGTTACAATTATTGGGAACAATAGCCCTTAATTTTCAAAATCGTTTCATGATATTTTCTTCAGAAGGAAAGGAAAATCATCTTAGAGGTATCCCAGAGAAAACCTCTAAGGTGATAATCTCTAATAGCATGACAAAATTACTCAAAAAGGGACACCATAGTGTAATACAACAAATGTGCTCAATATATGTTCAAACATCTATGTCCTCTTCTCCATTGGATATCCAAATAGTTATCAACTATAATTCCAAGGTAGTTGGAGAAATTCCTAAGGGTCTTCCACCTTCTCGGGATCATGAACATGTTATTCATTTGAAACCAAGAAGTTTACCATCTAACATTGGGCCTTACAGGTATCCATATGCATATAAGAGTGATATTGAGCATATGATCCAAGAAATTTTAGAGGTAGACATCATTCAAGCTATCCAAAGGTCTTTCTCTTCACCAGTGGTGATAGTTACAAAAAAGGATGGTTCTTAGCATATGTGTCTAGATTATAGACATCTCAACAAAATGACCATCAAAAATAAGTTTCCTATTCCTATCATTGATGAATTGCATGGAACAAGTTTCTTTACTAAGTTGGATCTTCATTTGGGATATCATAAAATCAAAATGAGGCAAGAAGAAATTCCCAAAATAGCCTTTATAACACGTCAAGGTCATTATTAGTTTTTGGTTATGCCATTTGGACTTACTAATGCACCTTCAACATTTCAAATCTTGATGAATTATATTTTCAAGCCCTTCCTTAGAAAATTTGTGTTCGTATATTTTGATGACATACTAATCTACAACAAATCTTGGGAAGAGAAAGTACAACATGTTTATAAAGTATTTAAACTATTGCAAGAGAAACAACTTTATGCAAAGCCTTCCAAGTGTGCCTTTGGGGTTCAATAAGTGGAATATTTGGGTCATATTATATCTCATGAAGGTGTAAAATTGGACCCTGACAAAATTAAATATATGAGGGAATGACCAATTCCAAAAACCTCAAAAAAACTTACAGGATTCTTAGGATTGACAAGTTATTACCGCAAGTTTGTCAAGAACTATAGTCAAATAGCAGAACATCTAACAACATTATTAAAGAAGGAAAATTTTGCTTGGACTCAAGCAACAACCAAAGATTTTGAAAAATGTGATGCTATGTGTGCAACTCTTGTCCTGGCCACACCTAACATCACAATTTTTTTTATTATGGAGTGTGATGCCTCGGGCCATGGCATTGGTGCATTTTTAATGCAATAAGGAAGCCCCCTTGCCTTTGAAAGAAGCCAACTTAAAGGAAAAAGACTTACTCAAACACATTTATGAAAAATAAATGTTGGTCATACTACATGAAATTAAGAAATGGTGCCCTTATCTAATAGGAAGTAACTTCAAAGTAAAAACATATGATGATAGTTTGGATTACTTCTTGGAGAAACGATTATCTTTAGAAGAGAAATTAAAATGGGTTACAAAGATGCTAGGTTATGAATTTGAAATTATATACAAAAAATGAAAACATAATTTTGTGGTAGATGCCATTTCAAGGATAGAAGAAGAAATAGAAGGTTCACTATGTGCTATTTCTATTCCACAATATGATTGGGTGGAAGAATCAAGGATAGAATGGAAGCAAGATCAAGAGTAGGAAAGATCATTCAAAAACTACAAGAATAACCCATTTCATTAGATAATTTTGTATGGAAGAATTATTTTCTATGGTATCATGATCACCCATATCTATGTAAGAATTACGAACTCAGAAAAAATATCCTTCTAGAATTGCACACCTCTCCTATAGGAGGACATTCAAGATTCTTGAAAACATGCCACGGGATCAAGAAGGATTTTTTATGGGAAGGTCTTAAAAATGATGTTCAAAATTTTGTGTCTATATGTGTGGTCTTCCAACAAAACAAGGGAGAGACAATCAAGATGTCAGGTATCCTACAACCATTAGCTATACCAAGTCAACATTGGTAAGAATTTTCAATGGATTTTATTACAGGTTTACCCAAATCTAAAGGAAATACTATCAGCATGGTAGTAGTGGATCGACTAACAAAGTATGCTGATTTTTTCTCTCTTTATCATCCTTTTAAAGAAATTATAGTTTCAACATTCATGGAAATAGTTCAAAAGATATATGGAGTCCCCAATATTATTGTAAGTGACAGAGATCCAATTTCACTGGAAATATTTGGATTGAATTATTTTCTTATTTGGGTCCTCAATTGGCTCACAATTCATCTTACCATCCTCAATCTAATGGGAAAATTGAGATTGTGAATAAATGTATAGAATGATGTATTTGTTTCTTTTCATCTGATAAACAGGCACTATGGGTCAAGTGGTTTCCATTGGCAGAATGGTGGTACAACACATCCTTCCATAATTCATCGAAAATGTCCCCATTAATATCACTTTATGGATATCATACCCCATCCATCACATCACCTTTGAAGGAGACTTTAAAGTTTCAAGCAGTTGAGGACCACATAGGGAACCAACAATAGGTTCTCAAATTGTCAAGAAGGAAAACATGGTTATGGCACAAAATAGGATGAAACAACAAGCATATAAACATCACAGTGAAAGGGAATTTGAAGTTGGGATATGGTATTTCTGAGGCTACAACCATATAAATAGATTTCCCTCGAGCAACAAAATAAGGACAATAAATTAGCATCAAAATAGTATGGTCCCTATATGGTTTTGTAAAGGATTGGAAGTATGGATTACAAATTGGAGTTGCCTCCATCTTCACGTGTACATCCACTCTTCCATGTTTCTTTTTTAAAGAAGGCAATTAGAAACAAGATCATAGTACACACTATTTTACCAAAGATTAATGAAGGGAAAATCATACTGGAACCAAAACCAATCCTTGAAAAAAGGATTAAACAACTGAGAAATCAAGCAATTATAGAGTACCTTGTCAAATGGAAAAACCTACCAATGGAAGAGGCAAAACGGGAAGATGAGTTCTTCATGTAGAAATACTCGTGGTTAGTCAAGTGTTGAGGAAAACACTTGTTTGAATGGGTGATTAGGTGGGTATTGGTGGCCACCCACCTATTCCAACCGGCTCCTCTTGTCTATTTTTAGTTCAACATGTTCTTTTGTACTTCTTTGTAATTGTGGGTTCTACACTTCTAGGGTTGTATAAATCCCTACACATCTTCGAGGTGGATATTGGTGGCATCTCAACTAATCCAACTAGCCTATTTTGTATGTTTTCATGTCAGCACATCTTCTTGTACTTCCAGGGCCGTTTTGGAGCCCTAAATAGTGTTTTTTTGGCTCGCCATAGTCAAACTATAGACATATTTAGAGTTTGATGGTGTAATGTGTAGTTCTCTGAAATACCTTTCCAATGGGCTATCACGTGTCTAAAATGGAGGTCGTATGCAAAAGTTATGACCTCGGGAAGTTGAGGTACCAACTTACCCATAAAGGCCCACAAGACTTTTGGCGTTTCACCTTCTAGGGTTAGGTTTTTGGATGTCTAGGGTTTTGGAATTCATAAGTAATATAAAAAAATGCCTATGGATCCTCATTGTAATCACTATTCTCAAACGGATCCGTGTAGCAGTCACATCTCTTCTCAGAAATAGCTACCACCATTCGAGCAAGTGTTTCAGTTATGCAATTTTACAGTTTCATCCTATTCCATTTATTCAATAGAATATATTGTTCACTGGATATTTGTTTTGTTCTTCATATCTCTGTGTTTATTGTATTCAGTCTATTAATCACTTTGTTCTGCTCCTAAATCCATATTAGTGGTATCACAAAAGTCTGCTCTTCATTTATTTTTCATTGTGAATGTCTCCGATAAGATCTCGGTACAATAAGTTGGGACTCTAACCAATCGATCCATTGCAAGATTGGTCGTACAGAGCCCAACAACAACCCATGGGAGACGAAAAGAAATATGATGGAGCAGGAGATCCTTTTAAAATGTTTCTTGAGGAATCCCTTGCACAACAAAGGAATGAAATGATGGACAACTTTGTGCATATCCTTCGGTGGTTGCCCACAGGAGAAGCATATTCATCAAGCGGCCATGCAACCCCCTTCAAGGTATAGGTGAATTTTGATATTTCATTATTTGAAGAACTGATAGATGTGGATGTTGTAGATAAATGGTTGAATATGCTCAAAGGGTATTTTTCGGTCCACAATTTTTTCGATAGGGAAAATATTACTTTTGCACTCCTCAAGGTCGCCCCCCATGTTAAGGACTGGTGGGACACTTACTCTGAGAAAAGGGCCATAGAGGAATCTGAAATATGTTTGGTTTCCCCCACATGGGATTCCTTCCAGGATTCCATTAAAGAAAAGTACTACCCTGTTGGAAGCTACGAGGACCAATACACTAGATGGACCACCCTACGTCAAGAAAGGGACCAGACAGTACCATATTTCACCAATATTTTCCACACCCTATGCACCAAATTGGGTATCAAAGACTCTAAGCGACATCTGGTGCTCAAATATTGTGATTGTTTGCATAGATACATCCAAATAGAAATGGAGTTTCTAGACATCACCTCAATGGGTATGAATTATATATATGTTGTCAAGATCGAGCATAAATTTAAGCAGAAAAGGTGAGATTTTGGATTTGCAAACTCCTCACAACCGAAGCAGGTAAAAGGCGGACCCAACCCACATAGCAAGGGACAGAGAAAATATGGCTACTCTCAAGAAAACCAGTCCAAGACACAGCACAAGAAGGGAAATGAAAAGACAAAGAAGGACATGGGAAAATGGTGTGAGTACCATAAAATCCCTTGGCACAACAATGAAGAATGTCACTCCAAGCAATCACTCGTGGATAATTTGAATGCTTCTGAGTCAGAGGTTGATTCTGATTCTGAATCAAATCTGGAAGGAGGGAAGCGGTTCATAAATGTTGAACCCAGTGCCACTTTCGCTACCACCAAATTCTTTCCAAGTGAACTAGAAGAACCAGAGGAAGGGGAGCACCTCTTTCACTCACAGATGTGGGTAAAGGGGGCTCCACTTCATTTCATTATCGATAGCAGCAGTCAGAAGAACATAATTTCAGTAGAGGTCATCAAGCAGTTGGACCTGCAAACAACACCACACCGACAACCCTACACTATCGGTTGGCTTCACCAAGGAAGAGATCTTCATGTCATCCAATAGTGTCGTCTGCCCTATGGCATCAAGCCTTTCAAAGATGAGGTATTGTGTGATATTTCTCCCCTTGAAGTTTGTGATGTTCTTTTAGGACAACCATATTTGTGGAAGCATCATGTTGTGTATGAGTCTAGACCCCGCAATGTTATTATTACTTTGGGTAGACAATTGTACAGGATACCAGAGGTAGCACCGCCTACCGCTATTTCTTTAATCTCTGTTAAGAAATGTAGTAAGGTCATTTCATAGACTGGGAAGTTCATCTTCTTTGTGATTCGTGCTCACAATAAGCAGAAGGTTGTCGCCACATCTGTGGCCTCTACATAGAGCCTCTCTTTGCAATAGAATCAAGTGAATGGGATCATGGAATAATACATAGACATATTCTCCTCACCCACCGGGGTACCGACGCACTGCCAAGTCAAGCATCTAATTGATCTGACCCACGGTGCACCTCTACCTAACGGACCAATATATCATCGCTCGTTGATGAAAAATTATGAAATTAGGTGTAAGATCCAAGAGCTTCTTCAAAAGGGGCACATCAGACCCAAATTCCCCCCTTGCGGAAGCCCAATTGTACTGGTGTAGAACAAGGATGGGACTTGGAAACTCTGCATTGATTACAGGTCCTTAAACAAAATCAAAGTCAAGAACCGGTACCCAATTTCCAAGATTGATGACCTTCTTGAACAACTCAAGGGGGAAACATTCTTTAGCAATATTGACCTAAAGTATGGCTACCACTAGCTTCCCATCGAACCAACTAATGTATGGAAGATAACCTTTAAATCTAAAGAAGGTCACTTCAAATGGTTGTTCGAATGGTTGGTCATGCCCTTTGTATTAACAAATGCACCAACCACTTTCATGAGGTTGATGGATGATGTATTGAGACCCTTCACCAACTCTTTTGTGGTGGGATGACATCCTCTTCTTCAGTAGAACATGGGAGGAGCACATGAGGCATATTCAACAGGTTTTGAGCACTCTGTGGCAGCACAAGCTATATGTCAACTTGGAAAAATGCTATTTTGGCACGAACAGGGTCCAATACTTGGGCTACATTGTTCATGAGAATGGGGTACATGTTGATCTAGCTAAGATCCAAGTCATCTGTAATTGGCCAACCCCGAACACACTAACTGAGCTTCGAAGCTTCTTGGGACTGGCCAACTTCTACCGAAGGTTTGTGTTGGGATTATCTAATATTGCATGGACCCTCAACCAGGTGACCAAGGGCGATGGCAGGGAAAACATTTTGTGGGGGAAGGAACAACAATGAACATTCGATGATATACATCATCACTTGTGCTCAGATCCAGTAATCTCCTTGCTCGATCTGCAACAACCATTCTATATTGAGACTGATGCATCTAACTATGTTGTAGGTGCAGTTCTCATTTAGCAAGGTTGTCTGGTGGCATACCATAGTGAGAAACTCTCAGATACTGTCCGGAAATACCCCACCTATGACAAAGAGATGTATTCCATCGTACAATCCTATCGTCAATGGAAACATTAATTTATGGGAAAGGAGACAATCATGCACACTGATCACAAGCCTCTGTAGTTCATATAGACATAGGGGAAATTGCATAACGACCACCATCAGAAGTCATCCACCTACCTGCAGTAGTTCCATATCAACATCAAGTATAAGATAGGGATATAAAATCGTGTTGTTGACTGCCTCAGACGACCTCCCATGGATGCCCTCACCACTATGCTCCATTCCTGTGGACATGAGGCATCTGAGTGGCCCCAACTTTATCAGCAAGATCTAGACTTCTCAACCACCTATCATCTCTTGGGTACAGGCACGATTGTCACTGATTTTCACATTCAGGACGGACTATTATGCCATCTGGGCCATCTCTATGTTTCTACGAGTGAGTGTGCAAATATTATTTGGGAATCCCACTACAATATGATGGCAGGACATTTTGGCGTGGAGAAAACTGTGGCCATTCTTCAAAAACATTTTTATTGGCCAAAACTCTGACATGACATCAACAAGTATATCAGATCTTGCACTGTATGTGCCATTTCCAAGCCAGCCATCAAGAAGAAAGGCTTATACACCCCTCTTCCTACTCCTAATAAGCCTTGAGAATCCATCTCAATGGATTACATGTCTGGCCTTCCGTCCACCAAGTAAGGCAATGACTATGTATTTTGTGGTCATTGATTGGTTTTCGAAGATGGTCATCCTCACAACCTGCAAGAAGAATATCACAGTGACAGATACTACCAAGATCTTCTTCGAATGAGTGTGGGTCTATTTTTGGATACCACAGACCATCATCTCCGACTGGGATAATAGGTTCCTTAACACATTTTGGTCGAGTATCTGGTCACTGTTGGACACTAAGCTCACTAAATCCACTTCTTTCCACCCTAAATAGACGGCCAAACAGAGGTCGTCAATCGGATGATTTTGCACATCCTGCGCATGTACAACTCTAAGAATCCACATACATGGGATGAGAGTCTCTCTTATGTTCAACATAGTTATAGTAGGGCTCTCCATAGTTCCATTAACCATATCCCATTTCAGGTGGGGATGGGATTCCAACCCTTGGATCCTATTTATGTTTCACCACCTCTTGCCATCACACATACAAACTCTTCCCATGTTCAGTCTGAGATTGACAAAGCCACCAGATTCATTGAGTGGATTCAACACATCCACCAATAGGTCCAGGAGATTTTTCAAAAATCCAATTCTAAGTACAAGTAACTCCATGATCAACACAGGGTACCGCACCAGTTTCAGGTTGGAGAAAAATTATGGCTACATTTGGAGAAGGAGCATCTCACAGGGCCCCATTGGAAGCTCCACCCACTTCGCTATGGGCCTTACACTATCACCATGGTTGTGGGTAGAAATGATTTTGAGCTCAACACTCCACCATTACTCGACCTGCACCTATTGTTCAATGTGGACCTCCTTCAGCCATATTTTCCACCATTAATGGACACCTCACAGATTGTAAAATAGCTGACACCAGCAGAGATCAACCCTGACTGCATGGACCAAGCATCCACTGATCAGATAATGGACACACAAGTCAAGTGCACTCGCCAATAGAGGATCCAACTTTATCGGGTTGATAAGGCAATGAAATTCCTCCACCAAGGCAAGTGCCTCACCCAGGGCCAAATCCAGCAGAAGTTTCCTCACTTGATGGGGAAAATCAACTCAATGGAAACCATTGCTTCCTAATGGGGGGGGATTGATCCAGGTGCATATTGGTGGCCACCCACCTATTCCAACTGTCTCCTCTTGTCTGTTTTTAGTTCAACACGTTCTTTTGTACTTCTTTGTAATTGTGGGTTCTACACTTATGGGGTTGTCTAAATCCCTACACATCTTCTAGGTGGATACTGGTGGCCTCTCACCTAATCCAACTGGCCTATTTTGTATGTTTTCATGTCAACACATTTTGATGTACTTCCAGGGCTGTTTTGGAGCCCTAAACAGTGTTTTTTTGGCTCTCCACAGTTAAACTGTAGATGGAATCAAAGTTTGACGGCGTAATGTGTAGTTCTCTAAAATACCTTTCCAACAGGCTATCACGTTCCTAAAACGGAGGTCGTATGAAAAAGTTACAACCCCGAGAAGTTGAGGTACCAACTTACCCATATGGGCCCACATGAATTTTGGTGTTTCACCTTCTAGGGTTAGGTTTTTGGATGTCTATGGTTTTTGAATTCATGAGTAATAAAAACAATGCCTCTAGAGCCTCATTGTAATCACTTTGCTCAGACGAATGCGCATAGCAGTCACATCTCTTCTCAAAGATAACTACGACCATTCGAGCAAGTGTTTCAGTTATGAAGTTTTACAGTTTCATCCTATTTCATTTATTCAATAGAAGATATTGTTCACTGGATATATGTGTTGTTCTTCATATCTCTATGTTTATTGTATTCATTTTGTTAATCAATTCATTCTGCTCCTAAATCCAAATCAATGGGAGAAGCATGTTAAGCCCTAGACAAATCCCCATGTTATGTATAAAACCCCTTATTAAGCCCTAGATATTGAATTATTACATTTCTAGTGTTATATTTGTCTTATCTCATCATAGCTCATCTTGTATATTGAATATATTTTAAAAGGAGGTTTCCCCCTTGAAGTGGATTGTTATTCATTAATTTTTCTATCATTCTCAAGGCATTGGTTCATAACACGTAATTTTACCTTCTGAACCTCCATAATCATGTGATGAT
>SNQJ01S0083653.1:23097-44181 GCA_010110895.2 Picea sitchensis
AATGAGACAACGAATATTTTCCAGATTGCATTACAACCACTGTCTATTATATGTAGACCAGATATTCCCCATTTCAAGGAAATTGGTTAGATAAGAATACTATAAATAAATGATCTCATGGGTTGATGATATATGAGATGTGATGTATTCAATGATGCATTGTGATATTCTAATCACAATGCACTATGCTTAAGCACTTAAATGGTGTCTTTAGACGCCGTCAATATTCTTGGAGTATAATTCCTTATTTTATTTCTATAGATTCTATTTTTCTCTTATCAAGGCTACCTCTAATCCCAATAGGTTGTGTGTGGGTTATTTGGAGTAGGATATATTATTCTATAAAGAGTTATTATGTAATTCATCTCTAGTATATCTTTGGGAGTTGTTCTCTGTGTCAACTTCTTGTGTACATTTTGTGTACTTTCGTTTATCATGATATCTTGATACATAACATTTGGTATTAGAGTGGATGATATTTAGGTTTGGCTCCTTCAAATACGTCATCTTAATTTTTTTTTCTCCAAATTTTGTTTTGGTTATCTTTGGTGAGACAATTTTTTAGGATTTCATAAAATACATATCAAATTATATTGAACCAAAATTTCTTATTCTATTTCACTATACTTTAGGATTTATAGGCTATGGAAGTTAGGATTTTTTACTAGTTTCATGACTAGTCTCAAACAAGTGTTGTCAGTAAAATAGTTATATCTAAAGACTAGATAACTCCAAATTGAGTGTCGCTAGTTTCATTAAAAGGAATATAAATCAAGGTGGTTCAAATAAAATTTTCAATCTTGGAAGTGAAATATGGGTGTCAAGTGATGTGGAAATCCATACAAGTTCTCTCTCCTAAAATAGAGAAATAGAAACAATTTCTAGTAATGAAAGAACAACTTTCTATTCGAAGGTAAAAATTGAATGGGAGCCTGAAGATAACATCATGTAAAAATTTCTAGCAACATATGCTTATAATTGGTGAAGTTGTGATAGTTGGAAAGTTGGCCAACAAGACAAACTCCAAATTAGGGTTTTAAAAGGTATGTTGACTTAATTTTCATAGAATTTGACTAAGATATTTGAGTGGGGTGTTTCAAAATCATTGGAAAGAGGAAACACAAGAGGATGTATATGAAAAGGGATCATAACTGTTTGGGATTATTATTATTAAGATAGTGCATCTAGAATTTGAAGGTTTTGGTTAGACCCCCAAGAAAGAACTAAAGGAAATACCTTAATTTAGAGGAGGTGAATATGAAACTCATCCTATGGAATTACTAAGGATTTCAAAGGAGATTCAATCCCTTAATGAAATATTGGTGAAGGAGGTTAAGAAATTAATATAATAAAAGGACGAGTCAATGAAAAAATTGGAAATAAAGATGAATAAATCAAAAGGTTGCATAAGTATAACCAAGAAGTTGTTAATGTTGTTAATAATATGAAAAATAATATACAAGAGTATAAATCAAAGAATAAGCATGAAGATTCTACCAGAACAATTAAAGAGAATACTACCAAAATACAAGAGAAAATTTTCAAGAATGTTGAAGAAGCCCTAAATATCAATGAGGTAAAATAAAAAATGCAATCCAGAATTGAAGAAGGATGTAATAATTTGATGGATGGAATTGCATTGCAATGTTAAAGGGAGAATGAATCTAATATTTAATAAGGTCATCAAAAAATACTTGAATAAGTTGAGCTCTTACTTGAGGATGTCCATATCAAATATGATGGTATTATCTCAAAGGATAGAGTAATCGAATACCAAGCAAAGAGGATAGTGGATCCTAGTATCTCTGAAAAGAACATTGATGATATGGGTGTGTAGGATGAAGGAAAACCATCAAATATGAAACCATATTGACACCCTCGTTACCAATAAATTTTATAAGAAAGAAAAGAAGATTGATATCAACATTACCAAAGAATAATATGGAATAGTCAACCATATTCATGGAACAAGGCATCACATAACCATAATTTGATAGTATATTATTAAAGACCAACAATAGATAGTAGAAGTTACGATGAAAACATGTGGAATCTAAGGAAATAAAAATATGTGACAACCAACTATCAAGGATTAAGGCCAAAAAGTATTCAATTTGGATGGATCATCATCATAAATAGAAAGACAGACAGAATATAAGGAAATCCTATTACTTTTTTTCTTCACATGTTAAAACATTAACTACAAATATTTGAGAACAAATATTTTTGAAGGAGGGTACTATGAAATGAGTTCAAGAGGGGTAAATGTGGGCTTAAATGAGTACGTAATGGGGTAAATTCATATATAATAGAATTTGTCCTATTAAAAGGATCACATGTGCATTGTGTGATAAAAGGTATATATAGAGATCAATATAATCAATATTGGGACATGAACACACAATTTGGTTATGTGGTTGTAATTGGGTTATTTGGAAGAGGTTATCCTATGGGTTAACATGTGAATATGTGTAACACTTTTCAAGTGAGGCATGGTGAGCGAAACACGATAAGGTCACACAAAATTTCAACAAGAATCCAGCTCAACATTTTTATAAACTCTACTCTAAGATATTTTTATAGAAACTTGACCAAGAGTTTGTCAGTTTCTATCTAACAGGGGTATTAAAAACTCTCAGACTAAGTTTATTAATCTCTCATCCGAGAGATTTTAAAACTCTCATCCAAGAGTTTTTAAAACTCTCAATTGAAATGTTTTCTTAGTTGAGAGTTGTTGGTCAACCATAACATCAAATTCTATAATTGTTATTAGAAATCTGTAATTTCAACAAGGGCAAACCCCTACAATTTTTGAAGATCATTTATTAGACCTACTTTAAATGGATTCATCTTTGAATCTAGTTTGTAATGATACAAGAGTTTTCAATTTTTGTTAAGAATTTATATTTTTTAATAATTTTGTTCTAAATTTTATTTCTTAAGAATTTTAATGTTCTCAAAATCACGTAAAATGGGAATTCAATATTGTCAAAATCACAATACCAAAATAATAGAAACAATCATAGTGCACTTCCTTTCATTGTCCTCTTAAATGGTTGTTTTTAATTTTAATGGTAATAATCAAACAAGGTCCTTGGAATTTTGGTGCTATATTTTGGAGGTCCTTGTCACTGAGAGATATTTTCTTATAGGGTTGGAGATGGAGAAATGCTTGACAACATTTTTGAAAAGAACTCTTAGAGTGATGTTTATCTACATGCTCCTTCATTTTATTTTGAGACAAAACTAGATCGTCCTTAAACATGTGAAGAATGTCTATGCACATATGTTGAGTGTGTGATCCACTTCCTGAATCGTGGATGTGTTATGAATATGAAGCCACTGAAGGAGTATTTTTCCCATAGATAACTTCATTTGGTGACATTTTAGTAGTCTGTACTAAGTGGTATTGTACCACCATTCAAAGGGGAATCCATTAAACCCATTGGTGCTACCTATCTAATGAAAAAAAATGTAAATAAATTTCAAAACACTTTTTGACCACCTCTATTTGAACATCTATTTGGGGATGATAAGTTGTGCCCATTTTCAAGTGTGTGCCTTGTTGTTTAAACAACTCTTTCCAAAACTTGTTAGTCAAAGTAGGATCATGATTAGACATAATGGATTTAGGCATACCATGTAATTTAAAAATATGATCCTTGAAGAATTCAACCATTGTCGATGGCATAAATGGATGTGTAATCCAAAAAAGTGAGAATATTTGGAAAAATAATCAAATACAACCATGATGACAATTTTTTTGTCAACATTAAGGAGGCCCACTATAAAATCCATGGAAGCATTAGTCCATATAGTGGCATGGATTGGTGGTAGTTGTAATACCTTAAGGGTATTGATTGCTTTATCATTGTTCATTATATATGATGGTGAATTGGTCCGTTGTCATTTGGAGTGGTGTCGGAAGTTAATAATAGGGTGAAAATATTTTATAATACTATGAGGGATATAGTGGAAAGAACATATGGACACGCTTTCCACTTATAGTAAAAGAAACAATCCAATGAACCTAGGAACTAGGTTATATATTTAATGTACTTCAAGCATTTTCAAAGCAATGGGAAATGAGACTTGAAATAATAAACTTGTACAATCACAAAAAAATCAATTAAAAAATGAGTAATATTAAACATGTTTATCAATGCGCACACACACACAATAGATACAAAATTACCAAATTAAAATTCATGTTTTTTTTGTTTTTGTTTTTTTGTAAATAAAGAGAAAACCTTGTATTATATCATCATGAGTGTACATTTGTATATCATTTGGCAGCCACCTATTCCAGCACATAAGGGAAACCAAAATAGGCAGCTCCAAACGGTGGTATGACTATAATGGGAGAGTTTCAGTTTACAAAATTGGAGCAAAATATGAGAATTTTAACAGGAGATTCATTCCCCTTAACTAGCCTAGGGAAGACTTCTTTTAGAGTCTCCATTTCTATTATGGTTACAATACTATAAAAAAGAGTAAAAAGAAAATCACTATTCATTCTGAAAATGAGAATTTACATGAACCAGAGACAGGGGTGGGCCGCGTCAAGCCTTTGGGGAACCTGGACGTCCATGGACGGTGTAGGTCAGGACGAACTTCTGCTTGCAGGTGGGGCATTGAGCTTGAGAAGGGGCGTCTGAGAGTGCTTCATACAAAAGATCTAGTCACTGATGGATGGTACTTTGGTTGTGCGCTTTCTCATCCTACCGCTGATGGATGTCAAAGAGAAGCTCCAAGTGCTCCGCTGCGAGATGAAACGTGTGGTGTGAGTCGTCGTCAGCATCGTCATTGTCTTCTTCAACACTGAACTTGCCTCTGTCTTCAGCACCATCATTTCCATTACCAGCCCCGTCATTAACTTCTTCAGGACCGACCTTGCCTGTGTCTTGTCCATCTTCTATTAGTTGCCAACTTGGGGGAATTTCCTCCTCCACAATGTAGCCCCCTTCCCACCAGCGTGGCTGAAATTTGCGGGAGGTGGAGGGGCTGAGAGTCATGGGGGACCCTTGCAAATGAACCAGGCTTGGGCCAGGTTGGGGAGGAGGCTCAACCTCTTCCACCTTCGTGCCTGAATGTTGAGTTGACGGAAGTGCTTACATTTTGGCTGTGTTGGGAAAAGTTTAAGCGAGCTGGGATGGTTGAGGAGAGAGCTTAGTTGGGGACATGGTTTATGATTTGGGAATGCATAAGGGAGGCTAAGCTTGAGTCTAGGCTGAGGTGGATGGGTTTTCCTCTTTTGGAATGCGCAGGGTGGATTGAGCTTTACTGGAGGGTCTATGGGGTTGGCTAAAATGAAGGGATTTTTGTTCCTGGTGGAATGCATGGGCTTACCTTTGTTGTGGGGCATGGTGAGAAATAGGGAATGAGGGTGATGATGGTCTGAGGAAATACATAGATCACACTAGAGGTAAGCGAAGAGTCCAGGAGAGCCAAGAAGCCTATAACAGAGGTGGTAGCTATCAAACATCAGGTGAGAGAAGGCGCCTTGGTTAATTTTAATGTTGCTAAGTGCCATTGAATTCCATCCCATCGCCATTGAAGGCTAATGGGATTGGTTCAAGAATCTAGTACCAGTGGCCTGGCTGGAGTGCTCCTCCATGGGCTTCTGCAGGTGCACTGAGTTAATATCCCCTATGGTGTATTCCATGGGGAGTTAATACCGTCGGGGGTGGCGACATGGGGTATAAACTCTCCCCTCCAGCTGCTCCTACCACATGTCCCCCCTCTCTTGCCATTTTTCACCCCATCCAGGTGAGGGTAGTCTCTTTGAGCCAGCTCCTGGAATTGAGTCCAAATTGTTGAGCTCTGGGACTGTCCAGGTATCACGAGGGTGATTTGTCGAGTGAGGTCCACCCCAACATTGGCAAGTTTGTCGACCACTTTGTTTGCGTCTCTCTTCACATGAGAGGTGATGATAGTTAGAGAGGGTATTAGTAATTCTTGAAAGATGTATAGAGGGCCCAGTAGGCCCCAGCTTGGGGTGATATTTTCCAGGTTTCTGCCATTGATGATTTTGGAAGCTAGCTCAATTATAACCTTTGAGTCTCCTTCGATGATGATACATGTGAGATTGTAGTCCAGGGCTAGTTGGACTCCTCTAATCATGCCCCAGATCTCCGTCGATTTGTTGGTATCATGTCCCAGGTTTTTTGCAGTTATGTTGTATATTCTGCCAAGACTATCCCTTATTGTTGCACCCGCCCCAAAGGGGCCTGGATTTCCTTTTGAAGCTCCATAAAAATTGATTTTTTGGAAGCGAGGAGGGGAGGGGGACCAAATTGAGGGACTGGTCAGAAGGGAAGAGGGGGGGGGAGGGGGTGGGGAAGAGGTGGAAGAGAGCTTGAGGCCCCAGGATTTAAGAATTAGGAGTTCTGCAGGGTCATAAGGTTGGTCATATTTAGTCCAAGGTTGTAGCTAGAGGGTTTCTAGAAGGTCCAGGAGGATGGTGGACCAAAGGCTAGCGGGGGTGGATGGTTTTGAGTGAAAGATTCTCCTGTTGCGTTCTTTCCAAAGTTGCCAAACTATGAAGCCTGGTAGGAGTTACCAGATCCTATTGAGAATTTGGCATTTGTAGGGTCCTGGTCCCCAATTTCTGATTGTGTTTGTGATATTTCTTTGAACTCGATGAGTTATCCGCAGATGTTGAGTGGCATGATCCCAAATATCAGCACTGGTGGTGCAACTATTGAGAAGATGTTCCATGGTATCCTCGTCTTTATTGCATAGATGGAAAATCGAGGGGCCAATAAAGCCTCGTTTTCCAAGATTATCCCAGGTTAAGATCTTGTTCTGTAAGAGGAGCCATAGGAAAGTGGAGATTTTTGGCCAAAATTTTGACTTCTAGACCACGATCCAGATTGGATCCTTTGGTATGGATTGAAAACCCTCCTATAGAGCGTATCCTTATTTGAGATTAAAGTTGTTGTTGGGTGAGTGACCCCATCTGATTATGTCTAGGGCATTACTAACTCGAATTATTCGAGGAGCGAGTGCTTGAGTCCAGTTCTGCAAGTTGCAGTTTTCTGTTATCTAGAGGTTCTGAGGCATGGACTTCTAGGTTCTATAGGAATGATTGTTTGGATTCTTTATCCACATGTCAGCTACTTTAGTTGTGGCAAGGTTTTGTATGTGGTTTTCATAGTGTTGCAGAGTTTCATCAGATTGAAGGTGGGGCAATTGTTGCTAGGCATCAGTCCAGAACCTAGCATTTTGACCATTGTTGATTTCCTAGAAGGCATGTTCCTGGAATAGTGGTATGTTCCTCCAGGCAGCATTCCAAATGTTGGAGCCTTGAATTTTATCTTACATTCAGATCCAGTGTGATTGTTGGATGCCTGGTGCGTATTTTTGTTTCCAAATATGGGCCCATATTTCTGTGGTATTTTTTATCCATCTCCACCAAATCTTTGCTCCCATAGTGTTATTGAGCTTGTCAGGGTCTCTAAGGCCAAGACCCCTAGGGCTTTGGGTTTGCAGACTTTTTCCCAGCTGACTAGATCCCATTTCTTGTCTGGGTTGTGGCCATGCCAAATGAAGGTTCTTTGAATATTTCGTATTTTCTTTATGACTGATTGGGGGGCAGCAAGCGTGGAAAAAAGATAGGCGGTAATGGCTTGGAGAATTGATTTGAGGAGAGTGATTCTAGCTGGGATATTGAGAGAGAGAAAGGTCCAGCTGCTGAGACGATTGGAGATGGAGAGCAAGAGAGAGTCCCATGAAAGGTTTTGGGCTGCCAAGTAGGACAAGGGGAGGCCTAGGTAGTGAGTTGGTAGGGAGAAGATTAGTATGGAGAGTAGCTGAGAGACATGTTGTTGGATAGATTTGGGGGTATTGAAGAAGAAAAGATGCAATTTTGCAAGGTTGAAGGAGGTGCCAGTAGCTTCACTGAAGTCTGAGAGGATGGAATTGATCTTTTTGGCCTCTTGTGTCGTGGGGGTGTTCATGAGCATGGTGTCATCTACAAATTTACTGTGGAAGGCTACGGGTTGGAGACTATGAAGGGGGTGGGGGGCTTGTAGAGAGCCATTTTCTACAGAGGTTTTAATGTAACGTCCCAGGCCCTCTGCCATTATTACAAAGAGAAAGGGGGAGAGAGGGTCCCCTTGCCTTATTCTCCGAGAGGGGGAGAAGGGTTGGGAGGGGGATCCATTGACAAGGATTGAGAAGAATGTGGAGGAGATGAGGTTGAAGATCCAGTCAATATAGTTAGGGAAGAAGCCAAAAGTTGTAAGGATTTCTTTTATATAGTGCCAACTTAATTTGTCAAAGGATTTGGAGAGGTCAAGATTTAGGAGCATACCTGGCGTGCGTGTGCTTTTGAGCGAGTGGATGATCTCATGAATCGGAATAATGCTATCCATTATTTGTCTTCCTTCAACATAGCCCGACTGCTCCTTGGAGATGATGAAAGGGAGGATTGGCTTGAGTCTGAGAGATATTACTTTCGAGATAATTTTGTAGATCACATTGCAGAGTGCTATGGGTCTGAAATTTTTCGGACTGGGGACCCTCTCTTCTTTTGGTATCAGGGTGAGGAAGGTGGAATTGAGGACTGGGAGGACTTTTCCAGAGCTGCGTGATTCCTCCACCAGTTTCCATACTTCCTCTCTTAGCATAGGCGGACAGGAGTGAAAGAAGTCCATTTTGAAGCCATCAGGAATGGGAGCCTTTCCCATGGGTAACTCCTGTATGGCCAAATCCACTTCAGCTTGACTTATGGGGGTCATGAGGGCTTCATTTTTCTCCGAAATGATGAGTGTGGGGATGTTGGCTATCACTCGCCCTATTGCCTCAGCTCGGTTCATCGATGCTTCTGAGAAGAGGTCCTGGTAGTAATCAGTGAGCTCCTGAGTGATGTCCTGATGAGTGAGCAGGGTGTTTCCCTGAGCATTTTCTAGCTTGGTTATGTGGTGGATGAAGCGCATGTGGATCATCGAGCGGTTGAAGAATTTTTTGTTTTTTTCCCCTTCTTTTAGCCATTGAATCGTGGATTTTTGTCTCTAGAGAATTTCTTCCTAATTTAATCTATCTTCCAATTGTTGTTTGATTTTTTGTTCCTCCTGCTGCTGATCTGGGGTGAATCTGGTTTGAATGGCTATCTTTTGAAGGGATTCAAGTTTTTGTTCCAGGAGTTTTCTTTCTTGAAAAATATTTCCAAATACTTCTTTGTTCCACTTCCACACTTGCTGCTTGAAGTATTTGATCTTTTGTTGGAAGCAATACATCTTGGTTCCCTGCTGAATCTCTTCTTTGTCCCACCATTGTTGTGCCAAGGTCTGGAAGTCTGGATGTGAAAGACAGAAATTTTCGAATCTGAAGGGTTTGAGTTTGGGTGAGGCCATCATGTCGACCCATAGCTGAACAGGCCAATGGTCTGAGCTCAGTTTAGGAAGGATTGTGGACTTGATTAGTGGTCCTTCCAATAGAAGGGTCTCTAAGAGAAGAAAGTGGTCGAGATTGCAGGAAATTTGTTGGGGTCTCGTTCACTTGTTCATCCAGGTGAAGGTTCCATTTCCATTTTCGATGTCTATGAGTTTGTGAAGATCCAAGATTTCCTGAAATTTCGCGTTGTCTTGTTCCAGTCTCTTCTTCCCGCCCCTTTTTCCCTCCGGAGTGAGGATCATGTTGAAGTCTCCACCCAATATCCATCGTTGGTTATTGGCTATGGAGCTGAGGTAAGCTAGGTTTTGAAGGAAGAGTTCTTTTTCCTGGATTTTCTGCGGTCCATAAGAATTGGTGATACATCCATGTTTATCTGAGCCAATTGCTCGATAGTGCACTGTGAGGGAGACTTGTGTTGAGAGGCCTTGGTTGAGTATGACTGAGTTTGGGTTCCAAAGAATTGCCAGGACACCGTTTGTGCCTTTCGAGTCTGTGTGGTAAGAATTACAGTTGCACCAACATCTTCTGAAGATATCTTCTGCAGTCTGACATGCACATTTTGTTTCTTGGAGGAGAAGGATGTTTGGGTCTTCTGATTTGCTTGGATCTTCCATTGAGGCCCCTGATGTTCCAAGTGATGAATTTCATGATTTAACAGTTGGGTTGGTGAGAGAAGGAGCTCTCTGAGAGTTGTTGTATCTGTCCTGAGTTGATCATATAGTTGCCAGCTTCCTTGATGAGCTGTTGCACTGATTTCCTACCCCTCCTTTTGTTCTCTTTTGTGTTTCTTCTTTGGTCTGAGTTAGGATCTCCTCTTATGCCCAGTCGCAAGGTTTCTCCTACTGACGAGTCCAGAAAGACTTTGTGCACTTTCCTTAGTTGTTCTTCATGTAGGGTTTGTAGATCTTTCTTGTTGAGAGCCTCTTCTAGTCTGTCGAGATCTATTTCTGCTAGGTCTTGTTCATTCATTGCCATGACTGTGTATTCCTTATTGTCTGGTGCCTTGCCTGAGTTTGGGGGATAGCTCAAGGTTTCTTGGGTTGGGGTCTCCTTTGGTTGTCAATTTTCTTTGTCGTTGGTGCCATTTGCTCCTGTTGATTTATGGGGGTTTTCCACCTCTTCTGCCTCTGGTAGTTTTGTAAGGGCTTCGAAGGATTTTCTTCCTTGGGTAAAGACATCCTTTGGATTTTTTTCCTCGGCTGGCTTTGGGGGGGCATTGAGGGGGCAGTCTCTGAAGAGGTTTCCATGCTCATGGCATTTTCTGCATCTAAATGGTACGTGTTCATAATCTATTGTCTGTGCCCACTCCTTATCTTGGTATTCTAGGGTTATTGAGCCTAGGAGGGATTTGGATATGTCCATATAGACGCATATTCTAGCATAGGAGGTGTATTTTTTGTTCTTAGTGGCTTCTAAGGATTTGACATGTTTCTCTAAAGTATTGCCTATGCCTGACAAGATTTCCTCTAGCCAAAATTCTTGAGGTAGGGAATAGAGACAGATCCATACTAGGGCATAGGTGAAGTCCTCTTTCTCTAGGGAGAAGTGTTCTGTCTAGAATCACAGATATAGCCCTGTCGAGTTGTAGAAGTAGGGTCCTCCTTCGAATACATGGTCTTTGTCCTCCAGATTGTCGAATATAACTGTGAAGAATCCCTTGGAACTCAGCTGGAGCTTGTAGTCTCCCTTGGGGTTCCACCAGGTTTTGATCCATTGAGCTAGGTCTCTTTCTGAGGGCCAAAGGCCTAAGAAATTTCCTATGAGGGCATGATCCCTCATGAACTCGGTGTGCTCTCCTATTCTGTTGCTTTTTATAATGTATCTTGGTGTTGTCTGGGTGTGCAGAATGCATTTTCCTGGGAGCCATGCACGAGATTCTTTTGGATGTGAGGTCTCTACATCCATGTTCATTCCCGTGTTGTCATTTGTTTCGTCCTGCAAGAACTGGTCTCTCAGATGTTGCGGCGATTCGAATGACGGTCTGCGCGCACGTGCATTGTGCAGGTCATTTGCTACAATGTTTTGGTATGAGGGGGAGTTTTACCCCTCTTTAGTGGGCATGTTGTTGCTCCACTCAGAGCTGCATTGTAGGTGTGTCAGAGGTTAACAGAGGTGTTCGGCTGGGAAGGCGGGGGATTCGGAGTTCATGAAACCCAAGTTGAAACCCTAGTTGCAGAGCGAAAATCTCTTTTTGTCTTACCTAATTTCACGGGTTTCTTTCTCTTTCCATGGTATGCGTGTGTATGTGTTCCAAGTCATGGTTGAATGACCAAGTCATGGTGTATGTATTAAACTAAATAATTTAACATAAATTAACATGCATAAATTCATAAAACTAGGGAATCCATACCCATTTCATTCATAAATAGAAAATAAACTCAAATTACAAAATTATAAATGTATTCCTTATGTTCCATAGGTAATGGATGAGAATTACATCAATATCTAATGAGTGGATGGTCACTTGGAGTGCTTAGTTGTGAACAGATTGGTTGAGTCTAAGAGAAATTGGGTTAGGTTGAGTGACCTGCAAGTATGTGCCCCTTTTTCTTGATACTAGTGGTCTCATAGCTTGGCTTAGGAGTGGCACCTACATTGGGTGTTTACAAATGGTTGGAAAATTGCTTTCATACAACCAATTTCTTGGACCATCTTGGTTAAAAGATAAGTGTTCCATCTTTACTCTTAAATGTTCATTTATAATTTTGTAATTTGAGTTTATTTTCTATTTATGAATGAAATGGGTATGGATTCCCTAGTTTTATGAATTTATGCATGTTGATTTATGTTACATTATTTAGTTTAATACATGTATGAATTCAAATGGAATTGGATTTTTATTGGATTCAAGTTTATGTTGAGAATTTTGAACCTGGATCACATCCCTAACCCATGGGTTGGGTAATTTATGGAAAGTTAATTTACAAAGAAAACTATTGTATTCTATAAGACTAAGGAACCCTTTCTCATATAAAATGGGACACCATAAAGGTTCATGATAAACAAAATATAAAAAAATAATTGCTACAATTATTGGTAACGAGCCATGATAACTAATGGGATAATGGAAATAGAAAGATCCATGTTAAACAAAATGTTTGATTTTTATAGATAAACATTCCAAAATATAATTTAACTTATAGCATTCAATTGCATTGATCATCATTCATTTCTCCTGCTACTATTAGTGCTCAAGTTGCTTCCATTTCTCATTTCTTCATCACTTGCAAGTGATGACACACTTGTGTTATTTGCATCATTTTGTTGATTAGCTTGATTTTGTTCAACATTTCCATCTTCCATCTATGAACATAGACTTAAAGTGTAATGAATATATCTACATATATAGTATAGTATATGTGATTATTTCAATTTAACCTTATAATAGCAATGAGTGTGTCATGAACAATACACAATCTTTTGAAGTCATGCATCACATTATTTTGCAAAATATCTTCTATTGGTTTGAATCCATACTTTGTTTTTGACGAGTTTTATATACCATGAAAATATTTAGATAGTATTAAAAGATTATTAGTGTTCCAATATTTGAAAAGTAGGAGATGTAAAACAACATAGGTACTTACAAATTGTTCAATTAACCACTACAACATATAGTTACAACCCATACTAAATCCAATACCAATCAAATGTTCAAATGCATCTTCTTTATACATGAACACTTTATAGAAATATCTATAGATGATTGTAAATTAATTAAAATATAAAAATCACAAAATGTTTGAAAATGTTACGGAAAAAGACACAAATTTTGTGATCAATCATTTTTTGCTTGTTGTTCCATCTTATGTGAGTAATGGTTCCATTTTATTTTCTTTCCCGCAATAAAAACAATTGAAAATGAGTGTTTCATGGAATAAAACTCATTCATTACACATATTAAAAACGCAATGATTAGATAGGTCTGACGCAAGATCTTATTGGGATAGCTATTCCTATGATTTAATTATTTGTAATTCTTTGAACATTTTCTTACACACCTTTTTAAACATCCCTACTAGCATGTTTTGAGTATCATCTTGTTCAATGTATTTGAGTTTCTTCATCTTCCTAAAATAAAGAAGAACAATAAAATCAATTAATATTTCTATAGAAATAACATGAATTTTAATTTGGTAATTTTGTATCTATTGTGTGTGTGCACACATTGATAAACATGTTTAATATTACTAATTTTTAATTGATTTTTTTGTGATTTTACAAGTTTATTATTTCAAGTCTCATTTCCCATTGCTTTGAAAATGCTTGAAGTATGTTAAATATATAACCTAGTTCCTAGGTTCATTGGATTGATTTTTTTACTATAAGTGGAAAGCGTGTTCACATATTCTTTCCACTATATCCCTCATAGTATTATAAAATATTTTCACCCTATTATTAACTTCCGACACCACTCCAAATGACAACGGACCAATTCACCATAATATATAATGAACAATGATAACGAAATCAATACCCTTAAGGTATTACAACTACCTCCAATCCCTTCCACTATATGGACTAACCCTTCCATGGATTTTATAGTGGGCATCCTTAGTGTTGACAACAAAATTGTCATCATGGTTGTATTTGATTATTTTTTTAAATATTCTCACTTTTTTGTCTTACACATCCATTTATGCCATCGACAATGGTTGAAGTCTTCAAGGATCATATTTTAAAATTACATGGTATGCCTAAATCCGTTATCTCTAATCATGATCCTACTTTGACTACCAAATTTTGGTAAGAGTTGTTTAAACAACAAGGAACACACTTGAAAATGGGCACAACTTATCATCCCCAAATAGATGTTTAAATAGAGGTGGTCAAAAAGTGTTTTGAAATTTATTTACATTTTTTTTCAATAGACAGGTAGCACCAATGGGTTAAATGGATTCCCCTTTGAATGGTGGTAAAATACCACTTATTACAGACTACCAAAATGTCACCATATGAAGTTATCTATGGGAAAAATACTCCTTCAATGGCTTCATATTCATAACACATCCACGATTCAGGAAGTGGATCACACACTCAACATATGTGCATAGACATTCTTCGCATGTTTAAGGACGATCTAGTTTTGTCTCAAAATAAAATGAAGTAGCATGTAGATAAACATCACTCTAAGAGTTATTTTCAAAAAGGTTGTCAAGCATTTCTCCGTCTCTAACCCTATAAGAAAACGTCTTTCAGTGACAAGGACCTCCAAAATATAGCACCAAAATTCCAAGGACCTTGTTTGATTATTACCATTAAAACCAAAAACAACCTTTTAAGAGGACAATGAAAGGAAGTGCACTATGATTTTTTCTATTATTTTGGTATTGTGATTTTGACAATATTGAATTCCCATTTTACGTGATTTTGAGAACATTAAAATTCTTAAGAAATAAAATTTAGAACAAAATTATTAAAAAATATAAATTCTTAACAAAAATTGAAAACTCTTGTATCATTACAAACTAGATTCAAAGATGAATCCATTTACAGTATGTCTAATAAATGATCTTCAAAACTTGTAGGGGTTTTCCCTTGTTGAAATTACATATTTCTAATAACAATTATAGAATTTGATGTTATGGTTGACCAACAACTCTCAACTAAGAAAACATTTCAATTGAGAGTTTTAAAAACTCTTGGAAGAGAGTTTTAAAAGATCTCATAGGAGAGTTTAATAAACTTAGTCTGAGAGTTTTTAATACCCCTGTTAGCTAGAAACTCACAAACTCTTGGTCAAGTTTTTATAAAAATATCTTAGAGTAGAGTTTATAAAAATATTGAGATAGATTCTTGTTGAACTTTCGTGTGACCTTATCGTGTTTTCCTCACCATGCCTCACTTCAAAAGTGTTACACATATTCACATGTTAACCCATAGGAGAACCTCTTCCAAATAACCCAATTACAACCACATAACCAAATCGTGTGTTCATGTCCCAATATTGATTATATTGATCTCTATATATAGATTTTATCACACAATGCACATGTGATCCTTTTAATAGGACAAATTCTATTATATACGAATTTACCCCATTACATACTCATTTAACCCCACATGTACCCCTCTTGAACTCATTTCATAGTACCCTCCTTCAAAAATATTTGTTCTCAAATATTTGTAGTTAATGTTTTAACATGTGAAGAAAAAAAGTAATAGGATTTCCTTATATTCCGACTTTCTTTCTATTTCTGATGATGATCCATTCAAATTGAATACTTTTTGGCCTTAATCCTTGATAGTTGGTTATCACATATTTTTATTTCCTTAGATTCCACATGTTGTCATCGTAACTTCTACTATCTATTGTTGGTCTCTAATAATATACTATCAAATTATGGTTATGTGATGCCTTGTTCCATGAATATGGTTGACTATTCCATATTATTCCTTGGTAATGTTGATATCAATTTTCTTGTCTTTCTTATAAAATTTATTGGTAACAAGGGTATCAATATGGTTTCATATTTGATGGTTTTCCTTCATCCTACACACCCATATCATCAATGTTATTTTCAGAGATACTAGCATCCACTATCCTCTTTGCTTGGTATTTGATTATTCTAGCCTTTGAGATAATACCATCATATTTGATATGCACATCCTCAAGTTAGAGCTCAACTTCTTCAAGTATTTTTTGATGACCTTATTAAATATTAGATTCCTTCTCCCTTTAACAATGCAATGCAATTCCATCCATTAAATTATTACATCCTTCTTCAAATCTAAATTGCATTTTTTATTTTACCTCATCGATATTTAGGGATTCTTCAACATTCTTGAAAAATTTCTCTTGTATTTTGGTAGTATTCTCTTTAATTGTTCTGGTAGAATATTCATGCTTATTCTTTGATTTATACTCTTGTAGATTATTTTTCATATTATTAACAACGTTAACAACTTCTTGGTTATACTTATGCAACCTTTTGATTTATTCATCTTTATTTCCAATTTTTTCATTGACTCATCCTTTTATTATTTTAATTTCTTAACCTCCTTCACCAATATTTCATTAAGGGATTGAATTTCCTTTGCAATCCTTAGTAATTCCATAGGATGAGTTTCATATTCATCTCCTCTAAGTTAAGGTATTTCCTTTAGTTCTTGCTTGGGGGTCTAACCAAAACCTTCAAATTATAGACACAATATCTTAATAATAATAATCCCAAACAATTATGATCCTTTTTCGTATACATCCTCTTGTGTTTCCTCTTTCCAATGATTTTGAAACACCTCACTCAAACATCTTAGTCAAATGCTATGCAAATTAAGTCAACATACCTTTTAAAACCCTAATTTGGAGTTTGTCTTGTTGGCCAACCTTCCAACTATCAGAACTTCACCAATTATAATCATATGTTGCTAGAAATTTTTACATGACGTTATCTTCAAGCTCCCATTCAATTTTTACCTTCTAATAGAAAGTTGTTCTTTCATTACTAGAACTTGTTGTTTTTTCTCTATTTTAGGAGAGAGAACTTGTATGGATTTACACATCACCTGACACCCATATTTCACTTCCAAGATTGAAAATTTTATTTAACGACCTTGATTTATCTTCTTTTTAATGAAACTAGCGACACTCAATTTGGAGTTATCTAGAGTTATCTAGTCTTTAGATATAACTATTTTACTGAGACCACTTGTTTGAGACTAGTCATAAAACTAGTAAAAATCCTACCTTCCATAGCCTATAAATCCTAAAGTATAGTGAAATAGAATAAGAAATTTTGGTTCAGTATAATTTGATATGTATTTTATGAAATCCTAAAAAATTGTCTCACTAAAGATAACCAAAACAAAATTTGGAGAAAAAAAAATTATGATGGACAAAATTATAAATGGATTCCTTATGTTCCATAGGTCACTATGCACCTTTATAACCATCCATATGTCCTCCTAGGTCCATCAATTACTCTCTCATGACTGATTTGGTCATTTTTTGGGTTTATGATACCAGTCTAAAACATGATGATTGCAATTTTTAAAACTCTAATGGTGCTTGAACATGAGAATGGTAAGAGTGTGAATGTTGAATGAATGAGAATGGAAAGTGTGCATTTGGGAATGGAGGAGGAATGTATTTTCATAAGGATGGCGACTCTAAAACTTCCTTGTGATGATTGTACTCAACCCTCCTGTCTTCAAACTATGTTAGGTAGAGTTCCTCGCCAATCACCACATGCATTCAATGATTAAATTCTAAGTCAAGGATGGTCAATCTGATTTAAATAAAGCACATTATAAAAATGTAGGAATTTTTAGACAACATAGAATAGCCCCCCCACCTCCTTGGGACCCCTTTTTTTCTTTCCCTTTAGTGGACTCATAGCCCTTATACACAACCCCCATGCCTTTATAAATATGTGAGGTAGACTTCCTCACCAACCACCACATACATTGAATGATTAGATTCTATGTCAAATACCGAGGATGAGATTTAAATCAAGTGCATTATAAAACGTTAGGAGTTCTTAGACACCATAGAATTATCCCCCCTAGGCTAGCCCCCTTTCTATTCCCCTCTAATGGACTACTCTCAGTTCTAAGCACTGCTTGAATAATTTTTATGCATTAGTGGTCCTTATAGGTATATATAAACCACTTCTATCTATAAAATACAAGCATCGATGCATTGAATGTGTATCAATGTATTTTTAATTGGTAGTGTACCAATGTTTATAACTATAGTAAGCACATCAATGCTCTTTATTACAACATTAACAATGTTAACTTCAATGATGCCATTGTTGTTGTCATTTGTTTTAATAATTTCACGGTGCACAAAGAGATATACCACATCAATGATTAACAATACATAGCTCATTGATGCTTTATAATATCTAATATGCACTCACACATTTAAAATAAGGGTGCACCAACAAACTTCCATGAAAAGCTATGCAAAATCTTTGCTTTCGTTATCCAGTTTTTTTGGAAATTTATCTATGTTAATTGGTGTTTTTCTTGTAGTGAACTAGGGAAGCACATACTAGAGTTGTGTGATTGGGAACACGGTCTCACTTGACGGTGACGATCATTCTTTTTGAAGTACCTAGAGTTGGAAGTTTCGATATCAATCCCACTTCAATCATTGTCATTCTTAAAGTACCTTGAGTTAGAAGCTTCCATCTCAACCCTTCAAGAAGGATAACGAGTTTCATTCATCTTCCATCACATAAGCTTCTTTTGGAACCTTAAACCCCTAAGGTACTTCAAGCAACAAATATATGATCCACATATGTGAAATCAATTGCAAACACTTATTTAAAGCTTTTCTCTAGCATTTGATTTTTTTAAATATATATTTATGTTAAGAAAGTAACCAAAATTTTAAAATGCAAGTTTTTCAATACGAACTTCTACTTTTTTTTTAAATATGTATTTATGTTAAGGAAGTAATCAAAATTTTAAAATGCAAGTTTGCCAGTACAACCCCTATGATATGATTTCACATAAGCTTCTTTTGGAACCTTAAACCCCTAAGGTACTTCAAGCAACAAATATATGATCCACATATGTGAAATCACTTGCAAACACTTATTTAAAGCTTTTCTCTAGCATTTGATTTTTTTTAAATATATATTTATGTTAAGAAAGTAACCAAAATTTTAAAATGCAAGTTTTTCAATACGAACCTCTACTTTTTTTTAAATATGTATTTATGTAAGGAAGTAATCAAAATTTTTAAATGCAAGTTTTCCAGGACGAACCCCTATGATAGAAAAAATTATATGATGATTGTGAACTTGAATTTAAATTTGTTTTTGAGATCTCATAATTATGTGGAATCTAAATTATGATAATTATTTTTAAAAGATTAAATAGGATACATATATGATAATTATGTCGAATCTAAATTATGATGACTATTTAAAAAAAATTAAATAGGGTACATTTTGTGTGAGATAATCTTATGTTGTTGGTTGGTGGAAGCTTTTGGTAATATAACATCACATCAACAAAGGTGGGTGTATGTGTTCCAAGTCATGGAGATTTATTTCCAAACAAAATCTGTCTGTGTTTATAAGCCATGCAAGGGCTGGAATCATTGATCTACTAAAGAGATTTGGGTTCAATTTTAAGGATTGGTCGCCCGAGAGATATGGGTTCAATTTTAAATATGGGACGCCACAGATCTAATTGACCAAGCCAGCCATCTTTTAGGAACAAAATCCAAGGATTTGGCCCTCGGCAATCCATGCGCATGGCCTCAAACTACTAACACTAACAAACCCTACATATATGGACCCAATTCTAAGGTCAATCATCTCTCTAATGAAATGCTTCAGATATGGTCAATCTCTCTCTGTTAAAATGCATTTGACCTGTTGAGGAATATTGAAAAATTCTAACATCGCATGACTGTTTGATTGATGGGCAAACTGATGTGAAGTCGTTAGAAATGTTCCACGAAAATACCCATGAAAGCTTGTGGCATTTGAAGGTGCCCAAGATCCTCCTGTACTTACAGACTGTCTAAACAACCCTTGTCAACCATGAAAATCAAGTTTGAACTTTGAACTGAACTGCTGAATTGTCGAAATGAAAATCAAGTTTGAACTTTGAACTGAACTGCTGAATTGTCGAAATATAGAAGATACGATCATGGCTTGTAAGCACTCATGTGATCTGTCATGTATTTGAGAGGGCTGCCTGTTCGGTTGGAAGTGTATATAACTCTTTTAACCTTCGGAGCACCATGAATAGCAAGCTGCAGTAATCCTTCAGTCGTTGATGATCCTCCTCCTCCTCCTCTCTGTATAATTGCAGGTCGGCCATGGCTGTTATTACCCACGAGTACTTGCCTGTTGGCAACAATATTGTAAACTGAGACCGGAACAATGTTCGACTGATAAGGTCGAATTATATTGGGAGAGCTGTGGACTCTGTGCAGGTCGAATCCCATCTTCGAAGGAAAATTGTTGAGGGCTCCCTCGGAGGGAACCTTCCTCATATTTTGCCCGTAAGTGGAAGAACAACACGACGTTAATGGCAGGTCATCCATCCACTGAGCCATTGGGTATTGGCACTCGATCTCTGCTGGTCCACTGGATTCCGGATCGGAAAAGTAATCTGGAACTTTCAATAATGGCGATGAGGGGATTTTTTGTTTTACTAAAATTGGGGCTAGTCCATTTACTGCATCTATATACCTCTGCTTTGGATTCACCTGGTTTTCTACCGATGGTACTGGTGGTTTTTGAGGAAATAGAAATGCTCTGACAAAAAGATGAGTACAGCTTTCTTTGTGTCTGTCGTATCTGTCGTATTCTTCCATCATGTTCTGTAAGTCCTCATCGCATATTACTGATATCAAGACGTCCAGATCAAGCATTGGCAACTGGTATTTTATAATCACGCTCATGGTGTCAGATACATCCTCCAGTTTTTTCATAAAATCTGGACAATAAAACGCGTAAATCAAAGGAATTAAAGCTCATCAACAAATATATTTTACGTTATTCTGAGAAGCGTTCTTTTCTCTTCTGTTTTCTCGAGAACCATGAAAACAATCCCCATAAGAACCATACAAATGGCTGGAATTCAGGCTAAAGTATTTGAGATATTTACTTGAGAAATCCACATAATCCATAAAATTTTAGTGGTCCATAATGGAAGGAAGGAGAGATTGTTAATTTCAATTTCAATAGCTGTTATTGTGATGGGAATGGGTTA
>SNQJ01S0083654.1:0-10892 GCA_010110895.2 Picea sitchensis
CTAGCCTGAAGAAAGAGATAGAGCTACTGAAGTAACAGAGGGTAGACTATCTAAGTCACCCTTAGGATCTCACGTGTATGGTTTTGGCTTTTACATTGAGTGAGAACCTGGGAGGTAGCACTCCTAATTGGGCCTCAACGATTCCTGATCAAATTGACCCAGCCTTTACAGGAAAGAAGAAGAAACAGGTGATGTGGGGAGTTACCATTTAGTAATTTTTCTTGCCAATCTGCCACTTACCTATTCCCTACTTTGTCCAGCTTTAATATTTCAGTTGAATACCTATTACCATCATACAATTTTAATTATGTTATACAAAATATTAACTCAAGTAACTTTGAAAAGCATGAGAGAACTGACCTTTGCTGTGTTAAATGCCACTTTCTCACAATCTGGAAGAATGCTGACAGACCAAGCTGGTAGATAATATGATCTATTTTGAAAGTTAACATGTACATCATGCTCTTCATCTGAATTAGAAAGAAACACTGCACAATCTCCTGAGAACGTGTAAACATTTGCCTACAACAACATAATCAGTTCAAAGAACAAATAAAAACCATCACATTAGGGCAAACGAGTAAAACATGAAAGCTTAAATATTATTCTGATATTTATACTTCCAAATCATCAGAAAGTAAAGGAAATAATTGAATCAGGGCATAGAAAGACGAGTTAGACATTTCATACTCATTACTAAGAAGGGAGCTTGAAAAAGATTTACCAAGACATGCATTGCTGGATAAGGTTTATATCATAAGAAGAAGAGAAAGCCCATGAATGAGCAAGCTGAACACTGTACAGTGATTCTTGGATTTAGGGCTTGCTATTGCCAGGTTATAATGGGCTAATTGAATCGTTCACATCAGCCAAAGAAAAGGAAAAAGGGATATATTAATTCATTTACAGATTTCAGTTAATGCCCAAGTCAATCCTATCAACAAGAAATTTTCAGCTGGAGTCCCAGTTGTGGCTTAGTACAAATTGGCATTGCTTTTACTCCATCATATGCAGAACAGAACTTTCAGCATTTGGAAATTGATTCTAAACATTTTAAACATTTTTAGACACTGATTTTAAACATTTTAGACATCTATGGATGATACTTTGAACAAATAATAGAACTGCACGGCAGTGTATGTTTAGTGGATATGTTACTTGGGATATAGTTAATAACAGCAGTTAAGTTTTTAGTTCTTTAATACCTGCTTTGGAATATAAATTTCCACAACAATTAACCTTGACATTCTTTTGACGAAAGGCTCATTTCAAATAAGTTTAATATGTTTGCATAAAAGGTTTGTACCCATGGACTGAATCACTTAATTGTAAACAGACTTTTCTGTCAACAATTGAAAAAGTACTTGGCTTGATGACATACGATTCTTAATGTATTTTTTTATTGTTTACCAATGAAACATAAGATGCCAGAAAAGAAAAATGAAGCACAATTCTAACAGCAACAGAAAAGTAAAATACACTATGCTCATGATGTAAATCACTAACAGCCAAAAGCATTCCCCTACAATGCAAGAGGTTGTTTGGTTGAAGCAGTCTAATCAAAAGGAACTTTTCTCGGCCTTTAGGTAGATTCACACCCATTTGTGTATTATCCTTCTATCATACTGTTCGTTAATATAAGCAGCATTTTTGTGGCAAAAAAATTTACAATTATGAATTGAACAGCTCTGAGAAAACCCTTGTGTTGCATCATCTGCTACTGGTTCTGGTTCAAGGTTGCATCCCAATCCTGGAGGGGGCTTCCTCCCCCCTCCAGACTCCGAAGGCCTTGGCATTTCATGCACTGGTAACAGCAAGGGGGAAATCGGTCAGCTCTCAGCCAATGCGTTTTGTAAAACGACTCGAGAATATTCCAAAAGTGCAGCTGCCACCTTCCTTAAGGCATATGGCCCTGGCACTGGCTGAAAGAGGTCTCATTGGTCAGTTTACAGGCATCTAGCCATCTCCAAGGGCTCTGGTTATCTAGGTCCAAAGAAACTGGAAGGTTCTGATCAAAGGAAACCTAACCCACTACTTTTGTGGAAGGGGTTTTTATGCATTCATGTTTGAAACTAAAGAGGACAGAGATTTGATATTCAGGAATGGACTATATTTCTTTGGCACCTGTTAACCCCTAGATTTGCCTATGCAACTAGAGGGTTAAGATACAGTGAGCCTTTATCAAGCTGGTGTTTAGTGACAGGTGCATTAGGATTCACAGAGATCAAAGTCCATTCCAGTGATCATTGCTCATTTCATAGGCAAAGGCATATGCATCAGTTTTGGGGAAAATTGCTATTTTTCGCAGTTTTCCTCTTTTCTAGGAGCCAAAGTTTCGAGGTCCACTGATCAGAGGTGATCACATATTTGGGATCCTTGCGAGCTCACAATGCCAATAAGCTTTTGTCAGGTGACATGCAAGAGACTGCTATTTTTAGCAGTGAGGGTTTCGGGGCTCATATGACAATTCTGAGCATATATTTGGATTCCCTGCAGAAAATCTAATCCGATGAGATGGATTCCATTGACATGCAAGATGCTGCTATTTTTAGCAGTGCCTATTTTTAGGCGTGCTATATTTGGCAGTGATCTCCTAGCTTCGCTTCACTTTTCATCTTTCCTATTTTTTAGGAGCTGGACTGCTATTTTTAGCATGTCTATATTTAGTGGTGCTATTATTAGCAGGTGAGAGCACCATGCTCCTGGTTCCGATGTGACACGTGGTGGCTATTCCAGCCTTATTTCCTTGGGAAAACCCTAGGTGCTCTCTTTGATAAATTTGGCACTTAGCTAAAAAAATTGGTTTCATAACTTCAGTTCCATTTTCAGTGGATGACTTGTCATTTATTTTTGGCAAAAGAGGGCACCTTCCTTGATTATCTCTTCACTAATTTTGCAAAGCCCAAAAATTGGGAAATAATTATTTTTAGAGAGGGGAACTTTCTTGACTTCTTTTGCATGAGAGGAAAATTTATTATTGGATAGGCAGCTGATTTTGGAAATTTTATTAAAGAAGACACCGAGTTTATTTAAGGAGTTTAGGGGGTAGTGCATGAGCTTGGTTTACTTTAAGAGATACCAACCACATCCTAGTGAGAGTTTCAGCTATATTTATGGTCGTTGTGCAGTTTACTACAGGAGTTTACTTCACTTATTACAGCCACCTAACAGCGGTCTTTTGCATGAGCAGGCCACCCCTTTTTGGGAATTTAGAGTGCTATAAAGACAGGGCGAATGGCATAATTCAGTCATACTTTTCCAATGACGACCCAGACTTTTCTCTTCCATCTTCTATTTCTTTTCTCGCTGCCTACACTCTGCGTAGTGCATAATATCGCAGCCAGTCTTGTAATTTGTCTCTATGATGCAAACAAACTTTTGACTAATACAGTGAGAATTTGACTAAGCATTTTTTCACAGCTTTCGAATTTGATGGTTCAATAGTCTTGTTTTATGCAGTGATGTAGGTGGCCTAAGTGCCTTTACTTCGATTGTATCGATTGTTTAAAACAAACATTCATCATCTTTCCTCCTTTCATATTTAGCAGTGTGAATTGGAATTCTCTCATATTATTTAATTATAAACATTCTTGTGTCCTTGGTTGCTTGCACCTACACTACAGGGGAGCGCCCCCTCCCAAGCACTTTGCTCCCAAAAAGCGCTTCCAGAGGGAGTGTACTTCCTGAACACTCCCTTCTAGGAGCATTTTTCAGGAGCGTGCTCCCTTCAAAAAACTTGCTCACCACGCCAATTTTGAGAGCGCTCCCACGCAATGAGATGAAATCAGAAAAAAAAATTGGTGTTTGGGAACCAACTCAAGGTTCCAAATGGTTTCAAGAGGCATGGCTAGGGTTTGTTAGGATTAAAGCACTCATTCACTCCATTTTTCTCTCATTCTATTTCTCATTTAACTCATCTTTGCTAGGAGCGTTTTGAGTGGGCTTCTTGCTAGTTCTTGAGGAAATTGAAGGGAGATTGAAGGCTGCTCTAGGGAGATTGAAGGGAGATTGGAGAGCTTGCAAGGAAGATTGAAGACCTCTATAAGGAGATTGGAGAGCTTGGAAGGGAGATTGAAGGCTTCCAATATTCAACCACCAATGCAGAGATAAACAGGTAGGGTCTAAAGCCCATTCTTGTTTTGTTTTTTTTAATTTCCATGTGTTTTAAACTAGTATATTATGCTATGTTGAATATTTGAACGTTTTCTTCTACTACTCTTTCCCATTTCTCCTCCATCATTATAATTGTAGGTAGCAAGTTATTATCAAGATTCAACAATCATGATGGGTATGTCAATGTGGTATATCCTTTTGGTTCCATTTTTTATAATGATGGTGGTGTTGGGCGCCAAAGGACGTCAAAATACCTATGATAGTGAGGAAGAAATAGAAGTAGACAGCACATAGCATAGAGAGGAGGAAGAAATGAAAGGGAATGATCAAAATGAAAATGATAGTGATGATACACAAAAACCCAAAGAGATCTTAACACCCTTGTCAAAGTATGTGACAAGGCTTGGGAGAGGGAAAGGGGTGGAACCACAAAATTTATGTGCCACCATTGTCATAAAACTTACACAGGTTCCTATACCCATGTGAGAAAGCATCTATGTGGGATTATGCCATGGAATGAAAGTAAGACTATAGGAGCCAAAACCTGTCCAGAAGTGTCACCCAAAGATAGAATCAAATACCAAAAGGAAGAGGAGGTAGCACAAAACAAATCCAAAGAATCAAGGGTTGAACATGAGAGTTCACAAAGAATGTTCAGTGATAGATCCCCATCCCCCCATGCTAGTGGACTCTCTCCTTCACATTCAAGGCATAGAACAATATTAAATTTCATTGACCAAGTATGTAGGGATGATGTGTGTTATGAACATAAATATACATATAAATAGTTGTTCGTCTCAATGTGGATGCAAAAGTTTACAGGTTTCTGTGGTGTATCATTAAATGTTCTTCACTCACCCTATTGGCATGAAATGGTACTAGCCGTCAATGGTGCCCCTAAAGGATACAAGCACCCCAAGTATGACAAAGCTAGAACCTAGGGACTAGACAGGGAAAGAGCCAAAGTCCATGGTGCTATACGAAAATTTACAAATGTTTGGAACCATTATGTGGTATCAATTGTATCTGATGGTTGGACAAATGTTAAAAGGCAGGCCATTGATAAATATGCTTGGTGTGTCTTCTAGTGTTGTGGTCTTTCTTTCAAGTTTCAGCCCATGATTACTCATATCGCTAGAAGTCTGATGTTAATATTGCAGAAGCCTTGATTAAAACCATTCAAGAGATTGGGCCCTACAATGTCATTCAAGTCATCATTGATAATACTACTAATTGTAGGGTAGTAGGATCAATCATTGAGGATAGGTACCCCAATATATTTTGGCCAAGGTGTTTGCTTCACACAATGAACCTTTTTGATGCATGATATTATTGAAATGAAGGACCTAATTATAAATGGATTGGTGCTTTGTACAAGAGAGGGAAGAAGAAGATAAAATTTATTACCAATCATAACATGGCCCACTTCATTTTCCGCAATCACTCCAAGTTGGAGTTACTAAAGATTGCAAAGACCATATTTGCTAGCTATTATCTCACCTTGAGGTGCCTTTTGAAGGTAAGAGAGGCATTGGCTAGTATGGTCTCAAGTGATTCATGGCAAGATTTAAAAGACAAGGCTATATCCACATCTAACAGACATGAATTTCAAGAGGTGGAGGATTGTTAAAATTAATGCAGCTGCAAGAGCCATTCTCTGGGAGGATGGCAAAGACCCTAGTTGAGATCTAGGGCCCCCAATACACTCCTAGGGTTCTTGGTCTGGGACCAAGCAGTTAGAGCCATGGCAAAAGACCCTAGGGAGGGCCCCTAGTGTATTGTTGGGGTTCTTGGTCAATGACCAAGCAGTTTGATCGTATAAGTCCCTAGATGTGTTCTAAGGCCCCTGCATGTGTTCCAGGGAATCCTTGCTCGATGCTTGGATTGATTCTTGGTTGTGTACCTTGGTGGATAAGACCCTAGTTGTGATCCAGGGCCCCCAAATGTGTTTTGGGGTATCCTAGTCTGGGACCAGGCAATTCCTTGGCTAAGTACCAAGCTTAGATGATGTGTGATATTCTTCTCTCCCGGGATGGTCCATGAGACCTAGGAGCAGTTAAGAAGAAGGACATGATCACATCATCGACCTTCCTCTTATGTTGGGATGATAAAAGCTTATAAGTTATATCATGAGACTCATGTGGACATTCTGCCATTAAAAAAGAACTTGCCTTGTTGACTTTGTCTTGAAACCCCCTCTTTGCTTGAGCTACGTTCCCCTTAAATGTTGTGTGGGTTTTTGGTTGGGTTCCTTGCTTCTTTCTAAACAAAGCTAGCCGCTTTGTTTTTTGATCTCCTTCACTTGCTCTTTCCTTGTTGACTCTTTTGACAATTAATATTTTATGATATAAAATATTACATGTTTAATTTAATTGTTTATTTGTTTATTTTGTTAGGGTTTAATCTAACCCTAAAGTTAGGGCTAATTTAACTAACCCTAACCTACCTACCAAACTATAAAAAGGAGAGACCTCTCCTCTCACTCTTACACTTATTCTTCTTCCTCCAAACATTCTCTTGGTCTTAGTTTTTGCTGCAGCTCTCCTTGTTCTAGTTGAGAAGTGGTGCGGCCCCTCCTTAGATCTGATTTGCTTGCTGAGTTTGGGTGTGGCCCTCCTTGGATCTGATTTTCTGTTGAGTTTGGGTGCGGCCCTCCTTAGATCTATTTTATTTGCTGAGTTTTGAGTGCGGCCCCTCCCTGGATCTGATTTGCTTGCTGAGTTTGGGTGCAGCCCCTCCTTAGATCTGATTTGCTTGCTGAGTTTGGGTGCAGCCCCTCCTTGGATCTGATTTGCTTGTTGAGTTTGGGTGCGGCCCCTCCTTGGATCTAATTTGCTTGCTGAGTTTGGGTGCGGCCCTCCTTGGATCTGATTTTCTGCTGAGTTTGGGTGCGGCCCTCCTTGGATCAGTTCTCTTGCTGGGTATTGTCTGCGGCCCCCTTTAGGACAGTTCATCTTCTCCTTATTGTTGCCGTTGTGTCATTTCTAGTGCTACTGGTGCCAACTGTATGCTGCCGCTGTCTCCCTCTTGTGACTTGTGTATGCTACCTAGCTTACAGTCTTTAATACCCTAATCAGGGTTTGATATGACAGCCCTAGAACTGCTTCTCTCCTTGTTGGTGACACTTGTATGCTGTCCCTGTTTTATGACCTGTATGCTATCTATCCTACAGCTGGCTGTACCCTAATCAGGGCTTGTTGAGGCAGCCCTAAAACTGCTACTTAATTCTGTCTATTGTTGTAACAGTACTATACTCTTGGACAGATTTTGTTAAGGCTGTTAGTGGCCTCTTTTCAGCCTCTAGTTTGGACAGTGGTGTCCTTGCTTCAGCCCTGTACTTGATGATTGGTATGCTGATTAGTTTTCTGATATTTCCCTAAAGTTCTTCTTTGCAAAACTATTCAAAGATCATGATGAGATCTAACCCTAAGGGATTGATCCATGACCCTTAAAGCTTTTTCTGAGCATACAGAAAAGAGGATAAAAGCAAGCACATCAGGTAAATCTGTTCTTTGTTTTGCTAAGATAATACTTAGATCTTTAATGTGATTTCTGTTATTAATTGTTTACATCAGAATTTTTGTTTTGAATATATTGCTGATCCGAATTTCAGTAGCAATTAAAATTAAAAATATTTATATTCCTAGATAGTATATATTTTGCCCTTAAAATCTAACAAGGATACGATGCATGATGGTCAGTTTTGGCAACAGGTTAGGTATATTTTGTAGTTTACCAAACCCATTTACAGTATGATTCGGTTTGCAAATATAGATCAGCCAGTGATTGGGGAGATGTATGAGCAGATGGATAGCATGTTAGGCCAAATCAAAGACATTGTTGAGCAGAGGGATGCGATCTTGTACGATCATATCCATAAACATGTGGTCAAAAGGTGGGATAATTTGAATGTTCCATTCCATCCTGTAGCATATGTCCTTAAACCAAAATATTTTTCTCCATCTTTGTTGGCCCAACCAACACCTGCGGGTGGGGTTAGGAGAAAACCACACAGAGATCCATAGGTGCAAAATGGGTATATGCTTGCATTAGACAAGTTGGTACCTAAAGAAGAGAAGTGTGCTCAAGTACAAAGCCAATTGAGCAAGTACATCAGTGATCATGGAGTCTTTGGTAACCTGTATGCAACCAAAGATCAAGATAGGTTGAGTTCTACCACATATCTACATAACTCGGCGGTGAGGGTGCTTTCTCAGGTGGTTAACACTTCTTTTGTAGAGAGGTGTTGGAGCACCTGCAGCTTCATCCACAACATAAAGAGAAACAACTTGAATGTAGACCAAGCAAAAAGCTTGGTTTATGTGCATGACAACTTGAGGTTGTTGTCCCATTATTGTGATGCAACAAAGAATGATAATTATAAAAGAGAGGTGACTTGGGACAACCAATCCAAAGGAGACTAATTTTGAGGATGGAGCCATGGTTTTAGAGCGCTTGTAAGCTAAACTTTTGGGTGATCATGATGGTGATCATATTCCTGGAGCAGACATGCCACCCCCATCCACTGGTAAGTTTCCAGATGCAACAACTTTTCCTTTATCTTGATAGCATCCAGCCTTACGTGGGGGTCATACAGTTGTTGGCCATGTTTCACAAACATTTCCACCTACTCCTGCTCCTCTTCTTCATAGATCACAGGAAAGAAACTAGAAGTTGCTTATGGCAAGAAGAAAACTTAGTGCATAGTACTATATACTAGATCTCTTTTTCTTTTTCCTGTTTAGAAGTCTCTAGGACTTAGCACTTTGTCTTTATTATGGCTTATCTTGTAAACAATGAACATTTTATGACAGTTTACCTTTGAAGTTTGAACTATTAATTGAATCTTATAACTCTTTGGTAATGAATATGATGCTCTAGAGTCTATTTCATTTTGTGGTTGATGTTCTCTATCACAATTTGTTCATGACAAATTTTATATGATTGATGTTATATGTGTACTAAATGGTTGATGTTTTGATGGTCATCACTAATCCAGTAGTTAAATGATCTTAAATCTATGTTTTCATGTTTTTATATATATGCATCAAAATATATTAAAACGCGTATTATATAAAAAAACGCTCACAAAATCTTTTTGGAAAATGCACTTTTCGCTCCTACTCCTGCTTCCTGCTCCCAACAGCCTTGGCTTGCACACATACCAAGGATAATTATTTTATGTGCTTAACTTTCATACTAACCACGCATATTTTTCTAAGTGATTGATAGTGCATGAACACTAGGGACACCCCCCTATGACTAGAAAAGCACTAGTCCAAACATAGGGGTTATCAACAATGACTGGCTTGATTACTCATATTTGTCTCCCAAGTTTGCGTGGAGCATAATTGAGTGATAACAGCACCAACGGTAAGTATTTGAATCTATGTACCCTTGACTTCAACCCTAAACATGATGTGCCATCCGATGTTATCGTTTGGGTGAGGCCTTCGCATTTGCCACTTCATTGTTGGAATGAGGATGCTCTTCAAAGCATTGGAAACACATTGGATCGTTATATTGATAAACTGGAGCCAAAGGTAAGCATGTGAGACACATTGGGCCGTTATATTGATAAATTGGAGCCAAAGGTAAGCATGTGAGACGCACTGGGCAATTATATTGATAAGTCGAAGCCAAAGGTAAAGCATGTTTTCTTGCACAAGAATCTATGTGGAAGTGGATCTAGAACAAGGCCTCCTGGAAGCAATCATGTTATCGCTAAACAACTGGAAAAACATCCAACCATTAGATTATGAGAATCTCCCATTCAAATGAAAAACATGCCATGAATATGGCCATTTTGCAAAAGACTACAAAGAGAATGCTCAAGTCGTCCAACCAATGCCAAATAAAGATGAACAATGCCAGACCATCAAGAAGAAAATGGGTGAAAAAGCATTCAAGCATTGTGTCGCAAACCAGATCAAGCACCTCCATTCTAGGTCCTTCAGCCCTTTCTAGATCCAAGCTGGGGCAACCTCATTTTTCATCGAAGGAGATCCCTAATAGCCAACATTCAGATCAACGTATAAAATCCCTACAACGCTTCAAGGAAGAAAGTCTATCCCCAAAGTCGAATAGGTTTGAAATCTTATCTCAGGAAGAGCCCATTCCATTCTTGAAAGTCTTCGCCTCTTCAAACCCTGCCCCAGTTATATCAGATACACTAGGTGTGATGGTTCCCTCCAAACAAGTAGAAATGCAGACCCCATTAGCAAATGAAGATATGATATCGAACCAACAAGATGAGGATAGACAATGTCCATGAAAGGCAACAAAATTCTACAGGCACATGTATCCTTGCAAGAAATAAGGCACAACAGCAAATGGAGGAGGAGAGGGAACAAAAAGAAACCAAGAAAGGCTACCCAAGAGAGTGGAAATGAAGTCAAAAGGAAAAAGGGGAAGAAATGAGACGAACAAAGTTCGCTCACACAAAGAATATCCAATATAAATAGGATAGTACACAGAAATCCATACAGGATAATAATAATATGAATAATGAATATAATATGAAATGAGTACAATGAGAATGAGGGGTTTATATCTCCTCACAGAGGGTGCACTTTCAGGAATAGACACGTCATTTAGATAAGACATGACTTTTCAATTATGATGTGCTTAATTATTATTAATTATATCTATTTCTATATATATTGTGTTCATAACATTGCCTTCCCCTTAAAAATGCTTTGTCCTTGTTATCCCCGATCTCTAGGGATAACTAGGAGATCATGTCTCAAGGCCCACAGGTCCTAGACATGAAGTACCGA
>SNQJ01S0083654.1:12187-28360 GCA_010110895.2 Picea sitchensis
AACCCTCCGTGAATAGCATCACCAACCACCTCTGCAAAGAGATGTCTGTCACCAGGAATGCCATCCTCTGGAACTCTGTGACGTATGCCTTTGGTGTACCTGTCTATCTCAACTGCGCCAACTCCCTAAACGGTATCTCGGGATCCTTCTTGTCAAACCTGTCCATCAACCTATGGGTGAAGTCCACATATGATGTGATGTTGGCATTCCCGGTACCACCACTCATGACCTTCTCCATCCAAGTGTAGGGTGGAAAACTTAATTACCTCTGCCTCTGTCATCGGGTTAAGTTGGAAGTTAGTGTCCATCTTTTGTACCCAAGATTTGGTTATGCTCCTAGTAGATCCGTCAAAAGGTGAAATGGACAATCTCCCCACCTTGCGCATGAGATCAAAGTTTTGTTGGTTATGTGTTGCTCTATTCCATTCCCTAGGCCTGTTCCTTTGCTTGAGGTTGCAAAATTATTGGTAAGGCAAGGCTGCCTGGATCTCTTCTCCTAACGCCCGATACTCCCTGAAGTAGGTGGTAAGATCAAGCTCTTGACCTTGTTGATCTTGTGCTCCTATAGGCTACTCTTCAAGGAACTGTAGTAATAAGGGCCTAGGCGTCCTTCTTCTCCCACTCTGAGCTAGAATATGGGTATTGCTACCCTCTGCATGAGTCCTACCTCTTTTTTAGTTGCCCTCTACATGGTTCCCATTGGAACCTCCATGGTTTAGATTCACCTAGATGTTGATAATGAACTGTGTCAAGGCTTGTTGCATTTGTTGTTGTCCATTGGCTATGGTTTCTAAAATTTGTAAGGCCTTATCCTCATTATGTTCCCCCCATGACTCCTACTTCCTCCTCCTCTAATGACTCTGATCCGGGGATGGGTTGACCCCCACGTCCTCTAGTTCTCCTGTAAGTGACAATCGTTTTGCCTTTTGGCATCAATGCCTCATGAAATCACTGGCTGGCAAGATCACCAGCTCTAATACCACTGTAATATCCCCAATAGGCTAGAATATTAATGCTATAAAGTGTTTTTAGTTGTGTGATTTTGTCAAACAGTTTGCATTACATGGGTTCTTAGTGCAGTAAAATGTTTGGAAACTTTCTACAAACAATTTGAATGCAATTTATCACCAAGCTTTGATCAAACACATTGCACATGCAATATGACAGACAACATTGGCATTTTTATTATGGATGGAAAAACCCCAACAACAATACAATCTCTAAGGATTGCTATGCAGCTGCAATACATCAACTAAGCACACAAATAACAATTCAAAACCTGGAAATAATGCTTATGCCTTCTCAAAGTTGTTGCCAATCTTCTCCAAACCCTTGTTGCTCTCTCCAGCGGACGTTGTAGATGCCAAGAACAAGGTTGGGGCCCTCCTCTAAACCCCCACAACTCCGCAATAGGTTCACGACCTTCCTCCTAAGCCCATGACTCACCCGAACGGGCTCTCAGTCCTCCCCCAAACCCTCTTAGCACAATATCAAGGGCTCATGGCACTTCTCCTTCCCTCGTTACCTGCATTATACCCCCACGGCTCCACAAAGGGGCTCACAACCTCCATTTGTTGCCTCAGCCTACTCTCACGGACCCCACAAAGACCACCCGCAGCGTCTTCCCGTCCTTACAACCTACTCCACAAGACCTGCGGCCTCCTTAATGCACTACGGCCCTCCACACAGGGAAGAAAATCGTCCCTCCAAGGAAACTCACAAACCTCCAACAAATCGTTGCACTCTAATTGAAAACAAGTCACAAGATGAAACTCCAATGGAAACCCCGGATGGATTCCCCCCTATGTCTAGCTAGGGTGGATGTTACACCGCCGAAACTAAACCACAATGGAAGGGTTTTGACAAAACCCCAACGAAAACTTGGCTCTCAAGAGCACTCCAAATAAGAAATCAAATCATAATGCCAAAGTGAAGCGCTACCCTCCTTTTATTCTTCTTCCATGCCTTCTAGAATTTTCCCCCTTTTTAACTAAATCAAACATGACCCTTATTCCCCCTTTAATTATCACTTAAACATTAAAAGTCACTTTTAATGTTTAACTAATTAATAATCTATAAGTTGCTTACCTTTTAACTAAATGTCACTTTAGAAACATAACATCTCCTAGCTAAGTTACATTAAATAAATCCCCTCGACTCCCTTTGCTTTACTGACTATATCCTACAAGAGTCGTATAGGCTACTAAGTCATCCTCCGTCATGATCAAGTGGAAGGGGACATCACAAGATTCGATTTTGGATCGCCTTGCTACCTTTCTTCTTTTTATTTCCTCCAACACCCATTGGATTTGGCATTGATCTCTCTTTAAAATCTGAATTTTAATGTCTAATTTTTTCCTAAAGATACCCACCTTGGTTCAAAAAATCACTGACCTAGAAGAAAGAGGATGAGTATTAGTGACATGATACTTTTCCTAAGCTGTCATTTGATCTCCCTTGGGAAGTTTTCCATGGTACAACTTTGTGTGATAACAAACCCAATACAGGAAAGCAACGCGCATAATTTGCAATGTAGGAAAAGACAAATGAAAGGAATAAAATAGTGAGATGCAAAGCATGTAAAGGCATGTGAAGTAGATTAACATAGAAAAAAGGAGAAAAGACCCTTAAACATTTTTGGAGGACAATGCAAACTCAAGATGTATTCTCATAGAATCAACATTTTAGAAAGACACACGAACAATTGATACCATAGCCCTTGATTGAAAATTACTATTTTTTAATCAAATGATAAGAGTAGAATTCTGCAAAGTGCCCAATGTCATTTATGTAATGAATTATTTATATCTTCAAGAGAAGATCCCAAACCTGATTGTATACCACAAATAATCAGTGGAATCCTTTGTTGTATTTATTTGATCAAGAAGACCATTAGAAGTGAAAACATTATTTCCCCAACCTCCAATTTTCTCTTTGAATGTCTCCCATTGCATTCCTGTATTAATATCGATAGGTTGCATCTCAACATTAGAAGTTTGAGCTCTAACCTGTGACACAATAGTCCACAAAACCTTTAGTGTCGAAAAAATGGAGTAATAAATTTATTATAAGCTAATTCCAAACTTTTACATAATCAAATAGCAGAGTAGATCTACACTCAAATCAAGAATCGGTTTAATATTTTGATCATAATACAAAGAGGATACTTGCAGTTTGCCTTCATATGCAACAAGTAGATTCAGTGTTAACAGGTTCCTTTTGCGAAGGTGGTCTTGGCCTTTCTGATTTTTTAAGAAAGGGTTCAGCCATAAAAATTTCAAATCCCAAAAAGAAAGAACTATATCAATACCCATGATAACAAAAATGATCAAGACCTCAGATACATGTCTAATGAACCGTAATATAGAAAATGGAGAATATATAAGGGATCTCCATCATACATCTAAAACAACACCAACAATAACAATGATGCCCAACATAAAATAATAGTCTGACATAGACACATTAAATAAATAATATCAAAAGAAGAAATGGATTGTAATGCGTACTGCCCACAACCTAAGTGGTCTGTTTTAAGGAAGTAAAAGCAATAACTCATAAAGGGACCTCTACTTGGAGCCCCTGATCAATAAAGAAAGCGAATAGAGGGAAATGTTGAGAAATATACCAAACTTAGTCTCGGATCAAGATAACAAATTTTTTTAACTCAGCAGTCAAAGAATATGAAGTATTGGCAGCTATCCAATCAATGAATCTGGACAAAGCCCCCAGCCTGGATGGTTTTATAGCCCACTTCCTCAAGATAGTTTGGGAGGTTATTAAAGATGATCCTCTAAAAGTAGTCGAAGAATCTATAATCATGGCGAAAGTCGGGGTGGGGAGAGGATTAATTCTACCTTCTCCACCCTTATCCCGAAAGAAAGGATGCCTTCTATCACCTTCTCTATCATTATTTATGGCAGAATTGTTCTGAAGATGTTTAGAGGATGATCAAAGAAGAGGTCAACTTTCCAGGATAGAAATCACAAGAGGAGTCAAATCAGTAAGCCACTCCCAATGTGTAGATGACACCCTACTTAAATGGAATGTCTCTAACTCACTCTTGGAAAGAATTTCCGAAATAATTGACCTCCAAGTGGAAAGAAATTGGAAAACAATCCATTTCCTAGGGGTCCCCTCTCATGGGGGGAGCTGTCCTCATCCTAATGGGACCCTGTCTTGGAAAAAAATAAAAAGTGAAGATTGGTTATTGTGGCTCTAGATAGGTTGAACTTGAACCTTAAGGCAAGGATCGTGCTAATAAAATCTGTTCTTCACTCCCTCCCCGTTTACTAGTGTTCTTTGATGGCAGCACCAGTTGGTGTTGAGAAGAGTAACTCAGAAAGTCTTCTTCCATTTCTGGCGTCCTAGCATGGTAGAGGACAATGAAACTTAGCCAAGTTGATGTGTTAATCTCTTTCCTAAAGTTTACTTAGGAAAAAGTCACTTAAATGTGTTATATTTTAATGTTGACTTATTGAGCACTTTTTATAAAGTTAAAAGTGAAAATAATTTAAGTGATGGTCTTTCAATCTTGGCCATCCATCTCATTGTGAGGATGAGGGTTGATCTCAGCCCTTAATCATTTTGGAGGTGGGGTTTTCGCTTGCTCAATGGAGAAAAAGTAGTCGACTTGGTGGTTGGGCATATTATTCACTTGAGAGAGGACAATTTTCAGGAGAGAGAAGAAGATTGCTCAAGGGTTTGCTGGAGGAAGTTTGCAGAGAGGACATAGAAGATTTTTCACAGGTGGATCGACTTCATCTCAGCATTTTACAGAGGTTGTACGCTTCACATTTACAGAGCCGCCATACAGTGATGCAGAGCTGACGCAGGCAGCCGTACATCACCATACAGGTGACGTAGAGGCTTACGTGGGAGCTTTTCAGAGCTGGGTTTGGCCTGCTAATTTGATATAAGGCCGTACGATTTGTTGAGAGGGTTTGTACTGGGGTTTTGCTCAGTCATTTGGAAAAATCGATTTATACCGTAAGAGATCTCTGTATTCTTTCTGCTGCACAGTAAAAATCCACAAACAGAAGAATGGGTTTTCCCATATTGGGTTTTTTTTTGGGGTTATTTACCCAAAAATATTTGTGTCTCTCATGGTTGTGATTGTTGTTATATTCTTCATGGTTGATCAGATTTATTTTCTGTTGTGCATTTAAAATTTTGTGAAGAAACCTAGTTGTAGCCACTAAAGAACAATTTCAGAAATTTAAATTAAAAGGAGGAAATAATTTCTGAGTGAAATATTGTTAGAAATATTGGTTCATTTTGCTGGGTTTTAGAAATTTCACATAGTATCAGAACGGGTTTGTTAAAATAACAGCATCAAGGTTCAGATTTGCAAAAGAGAAGCTCATATCTGCAAAAGAAAAAGTTCAGATCTGCAAAACAGAAGGGCTTAGTACAACACAGAATCAGTAAGGCAGCGTAGGGTTTGAACAAAGGAATCATTTACAGCTATGGCCATGACCTTGAGAATGGAAGATAAGCTTCAGGGTGTTCAAAACTTTGCCACCTGGAAGGAAAGGTTTACTATGATCTTGAATGTCAATGATGTCCTTGAGCATGTGGGTAATAAAGCAGCAGCTCCTACAGATGCAGCATTGTTGGTAGCCTGGAAGAAGGGTGAGGCTAAGGCTAGGAGCATACTCCTTGATGGGGTAAAGGATCACATAATACCTCACCTCACAGGGAAAAAGTATGCTAAGGAGATGTGGGCTGCCTTGAATGACCTTTACCAGACTACAAATGAAAACAGGGTGATGGTGCTTCAGGAGAGATTGAGAAGTACCAAGATGGCAAAGGGGGTGTTGAGTTTTGTGTACCTTGTGAACTGGTCCACTTGTTTTTGTGAATCTCTAAACACAAAGGGGGGAACTATTACCCTTGTACTTTTACTTTATGATCTAATTTCACTTTGACTTTATAACTTAAGTCATAAAGTGAAATTTGTCACTTAAGTCATAAAGTGACAATTAATTCACAATGTGGGTGAATTAATAGACATAAAGAAAACTATGGAAACTTCAGTAAAGTGGGTTTCCAAGTGAGATTTTCGAGAAATGATCTCACCCATTGATTAGACTTGGCTAGATCTAATCTAGGCCATTGATCTTCTAGGTTTGGCCTAAGAGAGGCTAAAGGAGGCAAAAGGGTAAGGATGAGACTCTATTGTTCACTTGTGTTGTAGACTAAAGGAGAGGAGAAGGGAGGCACACCATTGAGAGAGGAGAAGCCATTGTTGAGAGGGCAAAACTTGACGAGGTGTCTTGGTGAGAGGCTAGGGCGCATCTAGCTCGGGTTTCCTCTTGGTTGGAGCATGAGCTAGTGGAGGTCGCAACTATTTCTTATTGGGGCGCAACTAGCTATAGAGGCGCATTTGTGGAGGGCGCACTTCAGTTTTGTGAACGGTGCATTTGTGGGTGAGGCTTTAGCTTGTGGTGAGTGGTGGATCCAAGAGGGGCACTTCATCTGAGTAGGAGGGCGCAAGGATCCACTTATCAGGAAAAGACTTCATCAAGGGCGCAAGCATTCTCTAGCAGGCACAAAGAGGAAAGGGCGCACAAGTCCAAAAGGGGCACCATTGTTCAAGAACTCCAAAGCAATCTGAGAAGGATTGCTATTGTACCAAGTTTCATTGTTATATTTTCTCTTTGTAGCATTTTGCTTTGAGATTTCTATATATACATCTATCTCCAAACCGGTTTTCCCCATGGGGGTTTTTCCAGGGTCATGTTGACCAAAAACATCATGTGTTCAATTGTCATGTATGATTAGTATTTTCAGCATTAGGAGTTGTTAAGATCCTAGAGGGTATTGTTTGTTTTAAGGTTTATGCATGTGCTAACATTGGTCACCAAAACACTTGCAAGAGCACCCTTAAAAGAGCATGCAATCATCAGTTTAAAGGCAGATTGAGGGGGGCAAAAATCAGACCTGTTTGCTGTCCTAAAACAGCAGCAAGAACAGTTTGGAACCTTGAACATAGAGCCCAACAAGAGGTCACATGACAGACCTGTTGGGCGGTCTTTATTTCCTCAAAAATCTTCATGGTATCAGAGCCAAAAGGCACTTTTGGTGGCTGATTTCTGAGCAAACAGTTGGTAGTTTTTGTGCACAGTTTGGAGCTTCTTTTCCACACTTGAGTTGAGTGTGAAGTTGGCAGATATTTGTTGCTTCAATGCTGCTCGGTTTTCTTGGTTAGGGAGTATCAATTTGGCATCAGATGGCAGCCTTGTTTGCTAGTGGTTTGAGAGTAGAGGATAGGCTTGTGGGGGCAAGTAATTGGTCGCCTTGGAAGGCAAGGATAGTGATGATTCTTGACGAGGGAGAGTTTTGGGAGACTGTGGAGAACCCCATTGTACTTCCTATGGATGTGATCCTTCTTGTTGAGTTCTAGAACAACAACAAGAGGGCCAAGAGAAATATTCTTGATGCGGTGAAAGACCATGTGATTCCTCACATTTTTGGCAAAGACTATGCATATCAGATGTGGCAGTCTCTTTGTAGTCTTTATCAAAGTCCAAACCAAAATCGCAAGATGGTGCTTCAAAAGAAGCTAAGAAGCACCAAGATGTCGAAGATTGAGATGGTTACCTCATACCTCTCGAGATTCACTCAGATTCGAGATGAGTTGGGTGCAATTGGCGAGATAGTAGATTCCTCTGAGTTGGTACGGACAGCCTTGAATGGCTTTACCAAACCATGGGAGATTTTTGCGCACAACATCGTGGCCAGAGAGCATATGCCCGGTTGGGAGTGGCTCTGGGATGACTTTGTGCAGGAGGAGACTAGGCATGGTTCTTAATCTACGAGTTAGCAGAGAGGTGGGGAGATTGAGGAGGATCTTGCTCTTTTGGCAAAGGGCAAGAAGAAGACCAAGATGGGTCCTAAGGTTGGGGCCAAGCAGCAGCAAAGAGGTGGTGAGCAACAAAGGGACATGAGCAAAGTGAAGTGCTTTGCATGTAAGAAGATGGGGCACTATGTTGGATAATGTCCCAATAAGAAGAAGAAGAAGAAGTTGGGTGGCACTGCAGCGACAGCAGAGGAGGAGGAGTTCACCACTCAGTTTGAGAGGGAGTGCTCCTTGATAGTTTGTTGCACATCAGTTGAGTCACCTTCCAGCATTTGGTACATTGACAGTGGAGCATCAAATCACATATTAGGTGTGAGAGAGCACTTCACTGATCTCAGAGATCCAGAGATCAAGTTGGAGATAATGCTTGGAGATGACACCGTTGTCAGGGCAGCCGGGAATGGCATAGTATCATTTCAGAGGGAGTGTATGCCACCCTTGGTGTTCAGGGATGTGTTATATGTCCCTAGGTTGAAGAAGAATCTTATTTCAGTTTCATCCCTATAGGATAGGGGTCTTGAGGTGTCCTTCAGAGGGACAGAGGTCCTCATAGACCCCAAGGGGTCCAATATCACCTCCGGCAGGTTGATTGGGACACGGGATGGGAAACTGTTTAGATTACTTTTCCATCCATTACATGCCTTGGCAGCATGTAGCAGCAGCAACAGCAATCAGTTGTATGAGCTATGGCATCGTAGGATGGCTCATATGCCTCATGGAGTTTTGAGATCGCTGAGAGAGATTGTGACAGGGATGCCACAGTTTAGCATTGAGCACCAGGAGGTGTGCAGAGGGTGTACTGTTGAGAAGTACACCAAGACTGTCTTTCCCAGCAGTGATAGCAGATCAGTTGGGGTACTTGAGTTGATACACACAGATGTGTGTGGGCCTATGTCGCGTATTTCCTTGAGTGGATGCGAGTATTATGTTACTTTCATAGATGACCACTTTAGGAAGACCTAGATCTATTTCCTGAAGACAAAGAGTGAGGTCTTCAAGAGGTTCCAAGAATTCAGAGCTCTTGTGGAGAACCAGATAGGAAAGAAGATCAAGGTCTTACGGTCAGACAATGGAGGTGAGTATACCTCCACAGAGTTTGCAGATTTCTGTACCCAGCAGAGTATCAAAAGGTAGTTGATCGTTCCTTACAACCCCCAGCAAAACGGGGTTGCAGAGAGGAAGAACATGGCCATAGTGGGTACAGCGAGGAGTATGTTGCATGATCAGGCACTGCCATTCTACTTATGGCCAGAGGCTTGTAGTACTGCAGTTTATCTACAGAACAAGAGTCCCCATAGAGCTTTGCGGAGGAAGACTCCTGAGGAGGCTTTCACTGGGAGGAGGCCTGATGTTGAGCACTTGCGTATTTTTGGGTGCTTGAGATACTCTCATGTCCCCTCAGAGAAGAGGGCAAAGCTAGATCCCACAGCAGAGAAGGGGATCCTAGTTGGATACTCAGAGATCTCGAAGGCCTATCGTATCTACATACCAACACAAAGGATAGTGGTGGTGAGGAGACATGTTAGATTCAAGGAGAGCAAAGCCTTCAAGAGATCACTTGCATTGAGAGCCAGAGGAGAGGAGGTCCCACAAATTGAGAGTGTTGTATCTCAAGGGACATGTCCTCAGGTGTCGAGTACACCAAGTTCAGGGGTGACTGGTCCACCCATTACAGTATCAAGTTTACAGTTGCCGAGGACACAGACAATTGGTGCAGATGCTTCAAAGTCACAGACTACTTTGCAAAGATCTGTGCATGAGACTCAGGGGCATGAGGATACTACTCTACCAGAGGTCACTTCAAGGAAGAAGAAACCGAGATGGTTTCAAGAGGCCAAGGAGTATGTTGGAGAGCCTCAGAGGTTGATAAGAGAGAGTAGAGCGCCAGAGAGGTTTGGGTCGTACTTGGCTATGGTGACAAGCATTTCAGATGTGGAGCCCACCACATTTGCACAAGCAGTCGATCAGCAGGTCTAGAGAGAGGCCATGCAAGAGGTGTATGAGTCCATTGTGCGAAATGATGTATGGGAGGTTGTTCATAGACCTGAGGGGAAGTCAGTTGTGACTTCCAGGTGATTGTATAAGACCAAGTATGTTGCAGATGGCAGCATAGATAAACACAAGGCCCGGTTTGTGGCGAGAGGATTCTCTCAGATAGAGGGAGTCGACTATGATGAGACGTTCGCCCTAGTTGTGAGATACACATCTATCCGGACTATTATGGTATGCTATTTGCTGCTGTCATAGACTTTAAAACTTTGTTGGAATAGCCCTCTAATGAACCCATTTGATCCCATATGCCCAATCTAGAAAATAGGCACTAGTTCTCCCCTTTCAACCACCCAAAAACACATAAAAAACAACTTTCATTTTCTGTTTTACGATCTGAAAATTTACAGCACAGAATCTTTAATTTCAGATTGTCTTTTACGTCTAATAAACCCCCGTTTACCCATCTATAATTAGACTTTAAATTATGTTTGCAAATCTGCAATTTCCAGCTTCATATCTTACCTTAGATTTGCTATAAGCCTAAAGAAATCTTGTTGTTGTATCATCTTTATATAGGCTGAAAGTTACACATGTAAATCTGGGAATTTATTTTGTACAACTAGACCCTAAAACCAGATTTACCCTAAGTCCTCAAGCATCCTCTTCATCCATCACTCATTTAAGCTTAAATTGCCTTAGGGATTCCTCCCTTGAGCTAGAGGAGAGCTAGCCTGAAGAAAGAGATAGAGCTACTGAAGTAACAGAGGGTAGACTATCTAAGTCACCCTTAGGATCTCACGTGTATGGTTTTGGCTTTTACATTGAGTGAGAACCTGGGAGGTAGCACTCCTAATTGGGCCTCAACGATTCCTGATCAAATTGACCCAGCCTTTACAGGAAAGAAGAAGAAACAGGTGATGTGGGGAGTTACCATTTAGTAATTTTTCTTGCCAATCTGCCACTTACCTATTCCCTACTTTGTCCAGCTTTAATATTTCAGTTGAATACCTATTACCATCATACAATTTTAATTATGTTATACAAAATATTAACTCAAGTAACTTTGAAAAGCATGAGAGAACTGACCTTTGCTGTGTTAAATGCCACTTTCTCACAATCTGGAAGAATGCTGACAGACCAAGCTGGTAGATAATATGATCTATTTTGAAAGTTAACATGTACATCATGCTCTTCATCTGAATTAGAAAGAAACACTGCACAATCTCCTGAGAACGTGTAAACATTTGCCTACAACAACATAATCAGTTCAAAGAACAAATAAAAACCATCACATTAGGGCAAACGAGTAAAACATGAAAGCTTAAATATTATTCTGATATTTATACTTCCAAATCATCAGAAAGTAAAGGAAATAATTGAATCAGGGCATAGAAAGACGAGTTAGACATTTCATACTCATTACTAAGAAGGGAGCTTGAAAAAGATTTACCAAGACATGCATTGCTGGATAAGGTTTATATCATAAGAAGAAGAGAAAGCCCATGAATGAGCAAGCTGAACACTGTACAGTGATTCTTGGATTTAGGGCTTGCTATTGCCAGGTTATAATGGGCTAATTGAATCGTTCACATCAGCCAAAGAAAAGGAAAAAGGGATATATTAATTCATTTACAGATTTCAGTTAATGCCCAAGTCAATCCTATCAACAAGAAATTTTCAGCTGGAGTCCCAGTTGTGGCTTAGTACAAATTGGCATTGCTTTTACTCCATCATATGCAGAACAGAACTTTCAGCATTTGGAAATTGATTCTAAACATTTTAAACATTTTTAGACACTGATTTTAAACATTTTAGACATCTATGGATGATACTTTGAACAAATAATAGAACTGCACGGCAGTGTATGTTTAGTGGATATGTTACTTGGGATATAGTTAATAACAGCAGTTAAGTTTTTAGTTCTTTAATACCTGCTTTGGAATATAAATTTCCACAACAATTAACCTTGACATTCTTTTGACGAAAGGCTCATTTCAAATAAGTTTAATATGTTTGCATAAAAGGTTTGTACCCATGGACTGAATCACTTAATTGTAAACAGACTTTTCTGTCAACAATTGAAAAAGTACTTGGCTTGATGACATACGATTCTTAATGTATTTTTTTATTGTTTACCAATGAAACATAAGATGCCAGAAAAGAAAAATGAAGCACAATTCTAACAGCAACAGAAAAGTAAAATACACTATGCTCATGATGTAAATCACTAACAGCCAAAAGCATTCCCCTACAATGCAAGAGGTTGTTTGGTTGAAGCAGTCTAATCAAAAGGAACTTTTCTCGGCCTTTAGGTAGATTCACACCCATTTGTGTATTATCCTTCTATCATACTGTTCGTTAATATAAGCAGCATTTTTGTGGCAAAAAAATTTACAATTATGAATTGAACAGCTCTGAGAAAACCCTTGTGTTGCATCATCTGCTACTGGTTCTGGTTCAAGGTTGCATCCCAATCCTGGAGGGGGCTTCCTCCCCCCTCCAGACTCCGAAGGCCTTGGCATTTCATGCACTGGTAACAGCAAGGGGGAAATCGGTCAGCTCTCAGCCAATGCGTTTTGTAAAACGACTCGAGAATATTCCAAAAGTGCAGCTGCCACCTTCCTTAAGGCATATGGCCCTGGCACTGGCTGAAAGAGGTCTCATTGGTCAGTTTACAGGCATCTAGCCATCTCCAAGGGCTCTGGTTATCTAGGTCCAAAGAAACTGGAAGGTTCTGATCAAAGGAAACCTAACCCACTACTTTTGTGGAAGGGGTTTTTATGCATTCATGTTTGAAACTAAAGAGGACAGAGATTTGATATTCAGGAATGGACTATATTTCTTTGGCACCTGTTAACCCCTAGATTTGCCTATGCAACTAGAGGGTTAAGATACAGTGAGCCTTTATCAAGCTGGTGTTTAGTGACAGGTGCATTAGGATTCACAGAGATCAAAGTCCATTCCAGTGATCATTGCTCATTTCATAGGCAAAGGCATATGCATCAGTTTTGGGGAAAATTGCTATTTTTCGCAGTTTTCCTCTTTTCTAGGAGCCAAAGTTTCGAGGTCCACTGATCAGAGGTGATCACATATTTGGGATCCTTGCGAGCTCACAATGCCAATAAGCTTTTGTCAGGTGACATGCAAGAGACTGCTATTTTTAGCAGTGAGGGTTTCGGGGCTCATATGACAATTCTGAGCATATATTTGGATTCCCTGCAGAAAATCTAATCCGATGAGATGGATTCCATTGACATGCAAGATGCTGCTATTTTTAGCAGTGCCTATTTTTAGGCGTGCTATATTTGGCAGTGATCTCCTAGCTTCGCTTCACTTTTCATCTTTCCTATTTTTTAGGAGCTGGACTGCTATTTTTAGCATGTCTATATTTAGTGGTGCTATTATTAGCAGGTGAGAGCACCATGCTCCTGGTTCCGATGTGACACGTGGTGGCTATTCCAGCCTTATTTCCTTGGGAAAACCCTAGGTGCTCTCTTTGATAAATTTGGCACTTAGCTAAAAAAATTGGTTTCATAACTTCAGTTCCATTTTCAGTGGATGACTTGTCATTTATTTTTGGCAAAAGAGGGCACCTTCCTTGATTATCTCTTCACTAATTTTGCAAAGCCCAAAAATTGGGAAATAATTATTTTTAGAGAGGGGAACTTTCTTGACTTCTTTTGCATGAGAGGAAAATTTATTATTGGATAGGCAGCTGATTTTGGAAATTTTATTAAAGAAGACACCGAGTTTATTTAAGGAGTTTAGGGGGTAGTGCATGAGCTTGGTTTACTTTAAGAGATACCAACCACATCCTAGTGAGAGTTTCAGCTATATTTATGGTCGTTGTGCAGTTTACTACAGGAGTTTACTTCACTTATTACAGCCACCTAACAGCGGTCTTTTGCATGAGCAGGCCACCCCTTTTTGGGAATTTAGAGTGCTATAAAGACAGGGCGAATGGCATAATTCAGTCATACTTTTCCAATGACGACCCAGACTTTTCTCTTCCATCTTCTATTTCTTTTCTCGCTGCCTACACTCTGCGTAGTGCATAATATCGCAGCCAGTCTTGTAATTTGTCTCTATGATGCAAACAAACTTTTGACTAATACAGTGAGAATTTGACTAAGCATTTTTTCACAGCTTTCGAATTTGATGGTTCAATAGTCTTGTTTTATGCAGTGATGTAGGTGGCCTAAGTGCCTTTACTTCGATTGTATCGATTGTTTAAAACAAACATTCATCATCTTTCCTCCTTTCATATTTAGCAGTGTGAATTGGAATTCTCTCATATTATTTAATTATAAACATTCTTGTGTCCTTGGTTGCTTGCACCTACACTACAGGGGAGCGCCCCCTCCCAAGCACTTTGCTCCCAAAAAGCGCTTCCAGAGGGAGTGTACTTCCTGAACACTCCCTTCTAGGAGCATTTTTCAGGAGCGTGCTCCCTTCAAAAAACTTGCTCACCACGCCAATTTTGAGAGCGCTCCCACGCAATGAGATGAAATCAGAAAAAAAAATTGGTGTTTGGGAACCAACTCAAGGTTCCAAATGGTTTCAAGAGGCATGGCTAGGGTTTGTTAGGATTAAAGCACTCATTCACTCCATTTTTCTCTCATTCTATTTCTCATTTAACTCATCTTTGCTAGGAGCGTTTTGAGTGGGCTTCTTGCTAGTTCTTGAGGAAATTGAAGGGAGATTGAAGGCTGCTCTAGGGAGATTGAAGGGAGATTGGAGAGCTTGCAAGGAAGATTGAAGACCTCTATAAGGAGATTGGAGAGCTTGGAAGGGAGATTGAAGGCTTCCAATATTCAACCACCAATGCAGAGATAAACAGGTAGGGTCTAAAGCCCATTCTTGTTTTGTTTTTTTTAATTTCCATGTGTTTTAAACTAGTATATTATGCTATGTTGAATATTTGAACGTTTTCTTCTACTACTCTTTCCCATTTCTCCTCCATCATTATAATTGTAGGTAGCAAGTTATTATCAAGATTCAACAATCATGATGGGTATGTCAATGTGGTATATCCTTTTGGTTCCATTTTTTATAATGATGGTGGTGTTGGGCGCCAAAGGACGTCAAAATACCTATGATAGTGAGGAAGAAATAGAAGTAGACAGCACATAGCATAGAGAGGAGGAAGAAATGAAAGGGAATGATCAAAATGAAAATGATAGTGATGATACACAAAAACCCAAAGAGATCTTAACACCCTTGTCAAAGTATGTGACAAGGCTTGGGAGAGGGAAAGGGGTGGAACCACAAAATTTATGTGCCACCATTGTCATAAAACTTACACAGGTTCCTATACCCATGTGAGAAAGCATCTATGTGGGATTATGCCATGGAATGAAAGTAAGACTATAGGAGCCAAAACCTGTCCAGAAGTGTCACCCAAAGATAGAATCAAATACCAAAAGGAAGAGGAGGTAGCACAAAACAAATCCAAAGAATCAAGGGTTGAACATGAGAGTTCACAAAGAATGTTCAGTGATAGATCCCCATCCCCCCATGCTAGTGGACTCTCTCCTTCACATTCAAGGCATAGAACAATATTAAATTTCATTGACCAAGTATGTAGGGATGATGTGTGTTATGAACATAAATATACATATAAATAGTTGTTCGTCTCAATGTGGATGCAAAAGTTTACAGGTTTCTGTGGTGTATCATTAAATGTTCTTCACTCACCCTATTGGCATGAAATGGTACTAGCCGTCAATGGTGCCCCTAAAGGATACAAGCACCCCAAGTATGACAAAGCTAGAACCTAGGGACTAGACAGGGAAAGAGCCAAAGTCCATGGTGCTATACGAAAATTTACAAATGTTTGGAACCATTATGTGGTATCAATTGTATCTGATGGTTGGACAAATGTTAAAAGGCAGGCCATTGATAAATATGCTTGGTGTGTCTTCTAGTGTTGTGGTCTTTCTTTCAAGTTTCAGCCCATGATTACTCATATCGCTAGAAGTCTGATGTTAATATTGCAGAAGCCTTGATTAAAACCATTCAAGAGATTGGGCCCTACAATGTCATTCAAGTCATCATTGATAATACTACTAATTGTAGGGTAGTAGGATCAATCATTGAGGATAGGTACCCCAATATATTTTGGCCAAGGTGTTTGCTTCACACAATGAACCTTTTTGATGCATGATATTATTGAAATGAAGGACCTAATTATAAATGGATTGGTGCTTTGTACAAGAGAGGGAAGAAGAAGATAAAATTTATTACCAATCATAACATGGCCCACTTCATTTTCCGCAATCACTCCAAGTTGGAGTTACTAAAGATTGCAAAGACCA
>SNQJ01S0083656.1:0-10975 GCA_010110895.2 Picea sitchensis
TAAACCTTAATTTTACATGGATGACTCCACTTTACAGGACTTTTTGCCACTTAGAAGAAGTCGTTGGTGTTGGATAAGCATGGGTAGGCCTCCAAAAGGCCACATGTCAAGCATCTAGGTAATCTTCTCATGGTGAATACCTCCTCCTCCTCAAATCGTCCATGTGTCAATGAGTGGCTGCATCACCACCAAGCCCTAACCCCCTAGATGACGTCATGCTAAAAAAGGATATGTTTTGCCTCTCCTATGCAAAATGTTTGGCATGTGGGGGCTAGGATACATCGTCCACATCATCTTCAAGGCATTTCAAGTTTGATCTTCTTTATCCAGAATGTGGGCCCTTAACATCCAACCTGTGGGCTTGCAGCCCCATGGAAGCCCAAGCTAGGCTTCTTCTCCCAAAATTGTCCACCAACTAGGTCCTGCAAAGACAAATGAGCACACCCTCCAAGGATCCCAAGTCATAACATCATGATAAGTGAATCCAATCAATAAATGAGCTAGCTAAGCATGTGCATCAAAGATCACTATATCAAGCAATTAATTTCTCAAAGACACAATGCGACTTGTCAAGCTTGAATATGGGAGGGTTGACAAGGTGTCTTATTGGGTAGGTCTTGCCCTAGATCAAGGAGAGTTTCCAAGAGATCCCTCTCTAAGCCATGTAAAGTGGATGAAGTGGTTGGGGTCAGGACTCAATGGGCATAGGGCTCATGACATACAAGGGGTCGTAGTGTCTCATTCATGGGTGCTTTTGTAGAGGATGTGTGGTACCTTCGTCCGCAATGCATTTTTTCCAAGCCTCTAATAAACAATGATTCAAAAACCTCTAATAAACATAACTTTATAGAGATTTGTTTACAATAATTCCAAAGAGTCAAAAAATACTTCAACCTTACATAGATAAACTTCTCTATTTTTTTGTGCCAATTACAAATAGACCAAAAAAAGATCTATCACCCTTGCATCTAAGAGCTTTATCATGTGAGCATTCTTTAAAATATTTCTAAACCTTCTTCATTGACCCCTGCAATATATCTACCGTCCTCATCCAATGCTAGAGCTTCCTTGGATAGATGGTATGCTTCCTTGTTAAATGATCTATATATGTTGTGCTTTAAGTTGTTGAAACTTTCTGCTCAAAACGCGGATTTTCTCCATCCAAGTCTGAAGAGAGGCCACCTGAAGATTGTTAGCATTTGTAAACCAATCAAGAATAACTTTAGAGTCACCCACCAATTGTAATCTTGTGATGTTTTTAAAGCAACCAAAATATAAAATACACCACAAAGCAAATAGTTCTCCCCTAATGTTGGTCCCTTTGCCACAATTCATCTTTATTATGAATGTGCCTTCATTAGGATATTTTAAAACAGCTCTGGCCCCACATTTGGTTCTCATATCTTGAGAGGCACCATCAAAAAAACACGCTGCCATATCCCAATCAAGTAAAGGAGGCCCATCTACCCTACATACCTTAGATGAGGTTGACCTTTTAATTTCACCCATATCGGGAAAAATCATGTTGCAGACTCTACTCAGATTCGGCGGAAAATCCTCAAAGATGACCAGGTTTCTATGTTTCCACACCTCCCAGCAGATGAAACATGGTAGTTCTTTCCAGCTTTCTTCCTTTCTAGTCCAGCTCTGTAAGCATCCATCAATCTGATCACCCTCCCATCAAGCCAATAGTTTTAAGACCTTTTTAATATTAGCCCAAATATGTTTAGTAAAACTACATTTCACAAAAAGATGAAGAACATTTTCTTCAGCATTCCCACAAAGAGCACATCTGTTAGGCCCATTGAAGCCTCTTTTGATCAAATTCTCCCAGGTAAGGATTCTTTGTTCGAGCATAAGCCAAATAAAAACTTTAACTTTAAGTGTGAGCTGTCAGCTCCAAAGATCTACAAACCAAAAATTTTGTTCCACCTCCACATTCTCCAATAATTGAACTTCATATGTTTTTTTTTGCACTAAACTGTCCATCTTTTGTATCCCGAGACCATAATAAAATATTTTTATCACTATTAAGTTCAAAACCCGAACCTATAAGCCCCTTTAAAAAATAGTTCCACTCCTCTCTTAGTACCCCATCCATCCCCAACAACTCAGCACTTTTCCATCTAGTGTGGCTTGTGTTCTCCATGCTACTTGTCCCCGCTTGTGCCAGAAATTCTATACCTTTTTCCTTCAAAACAGAAATAAGATTCCTAGAGAGCTTGCAGTAAGTATGAGACTCAATCAATGAATCAACTCCAATTCTAATATCTTTCCCATTACTGGGTTTCCACACCAGCCAATCCGTTAAGATAGCTAAAGAAGAGATTAAAGCTCGCCAAATATTTGAAGCACCATTCCAGTTTTTCTTACCTTCTCTGAACCACTCAACAACAGATTTCTTCTTTATGAATTTTTTAATGATCACTTCATGCCACAATCCAGGTATCATGAGACACCTCCACAAGTTTTTTGTCGCTAAGGCTTTCCCAAAAGAAAATATATTTTTGATACCCCATCCACCAACTTTTTTAGGCTTTGCTATATTTTGCCAACTATTTAGATGCAATCCCTCTTTTAGTTTTTTTCTAGTCCATAAAAAACTAAACATTCTCTTTCTGATATTATTGAGAATACTTTTAGGAAATTTTTCCACAGAAAGCCAATACACAGGAATGATTTCAAGTACAACTTTTACAAGAGTCACCCTTCCCCCTAAAGTAAGCCATCTATAGCTCCAGTTTGATATTCTTTTTTCAAATTTCTTTTCCAGCCAAATCCAGTCAGCCTTGGTATAGCAATTGGGCTTTAAAAAGAAGCCACTATACTTAAAGCTGACTTCTACTAGTTTTACCTCAAAGGGCAGTATTTCCTTCAACAATGCCAGGTCCTCAGCTTTCCAGCCTGCTTCAAGAAAAGATGATTTTTGTGGACTAAAAGCCAGCTAGTCGCCTTGCAGAACAAATCCATCACTTTCTTAAAATCTCCCCATTCTGAAATGTTTCCACTCCCAAATATAATGGCATCATCCACAAACATCAGATGGGTAATATTTAGGCCTCTTGCCACAGATATTCCTTAAATATTATTTTCCTTAACTTGCTCCAAAATAGCTCTATCAAGTTCTTCTATAAACAAGAAGAAAAGTAAAGGGGATAAGGGGCATCCTTGCCTTAATCCCCTATTGCTTTTAAAGAACCTGGTGGGCCTTCCATTGATCAACACAACAAAATTTGCAGAAGTCACACACCCTAAAATCCAGTCTATAGCTTCAAGGCTTAATCCCACCTAGAGCAAAGAAAGTCTCAGAAACCCCCAGTCCACTCTATCATAGGCCTTTATCAGATCCAGTTTTAGCACCAAAGGTTTAGAATTATTTACCCCTATACTGTGTAAAACTTCATGTACTATACCAATAGCATCTGTAATTTGTCTTCCCTCAAGGAAGCCAAATTGTTCCTTAGAGATTCCCAAAGACAAACAAGATTTGATTCTAGCAGCAATAATCTTAGTGATGATATTATACACCAAATTGCATAATGCAATAGGCCTAAACCCCCCAAAAGAGACTAGTTTCTCACTCTTTGGTATGAGAGAAAGAAATGTCACATTCATAGCGCCACTAACCCTACCTTTTCTCTTGGTCTCTTCAACCATGTCCAAAATATCATGGCCCACAAGATCAAATAAGGCCATGAAAAATTCTACAGGATCAGCCACTTTGCGGCACTAAACTCTTTAAGTGTGGACTGAATTTCTGCCAAAGTTACAGGATCAGCCACTTTGCGTCCTTCTTCCTCATAGAACATTCTGGGGTAATTTCTTAAGAAATCTAATTGATCAGTAATAAAAAGATTTTCATGTGCCTTAAAAGTATTCTGAAAGAAACCAATTACTTCCTTGTGTAGTTCATGATTACAATTTATCACAGAACCATCTTCCTTTGTGATATCCAAAATAGAATTAGTAAGTTTTCTGGAATTGGCATATGCATGGAAAAACTTAGTATTTCTATCTCCAGAGGCCAACCAATTTAACCTTCTCTTCTACCTCTATGTCTCTTGTTCCTATCTCAAAAGTGTGAATTTCCTTTGTTCTTTTTCTAGTACCAGGGCACTATCTACCTCCTCCTCAAAACCCTCTGGATGATTTGTGTACAAAGTATCCAAATCCCTTTCAATCTTTACAAATTCTTCCTTTGCTGCCAATTTTTTCTCTCTTTCCCATTTTATTACCAAAGACTTGAGTACCTTTAATTTTTTTACCACGACATCCATAGGAGTTAAAGTCTCATTTCCCAATAGACCTTTCCAACTTGATCTCACTAGATTTAAAAAAATCTGGTTCATCAAGCCAAACTGAATTAAATTTAAAATGATAGCCAATCTATCTTGAGTCTTTTTCCAGATGCAGAATAACCGACATGTGATCCGAGATTTTAGTATTACATACCCAAGATCTGTATCTTAACCCTGACATTGTTAGATCCTCAGAGATCAAAAATCAATCCAATCTTTTTGCAATATAATTATGTCCTCTTCTGCTATTACGCCAGGTAGGGAGCACTTTGAGAGGCTCAACATCCACCAATCCCTCGGCTTGAAACAACTGATTAAAATAGAGTTGTGAAGGATCGATTCTAACATGGGCTTCCCACACTTCTCTGCTTGAGGTATTAAGATTTAGGTCTCCTCCAAGTATCATATTTTGTTCTTTAAGAAGCCCAACCCTTTTAATGTTTCCCCAAAACCCCATTCTTTCAACATAAGGACTATAGCAATTTATCACTTTCAAGCTTTTATTTATATCTTTCACAACTCCCTCCAGCAATATCCCTGCAGGAGTCAGGAAAGCATTACAATCAACCTTTCTTGGGTTCTAGGCAGTTAATAGACCACCAGAGAGTCCTAAAGAATCCACACCAATGAAATACCAATTAGGAAGGAGCTTCACAAATAGTTCTTACACTTTTTCTACACAGACCATAGTTTCTTGTATAAGCAGGAAATCCAGTTTTTCAGAATCTATAAACCTTTTGAGGGCTAAGTATTTCGAGTTGCCTCCCATTCTCCTAATATTCAAAGTAGCAATTATCAATTTTTAACCCTAGCTAGGGCCTTCTATGCTCTAAGCGCCCTCAGACCTTCACTCATCAAAACACTAGGAGAGGCACAATTTTCCTTTTCTTGTATTAATTTTCTTGCACTTCTAGTTTTTAGTGGGGAGAAATCTTTCTCCAGCCCATCATGTGTTGCTCCCTTCAAAAAGGAAGTTTCTCCCCCTGGATTTTATGCAGACTTATCCCTACCTGACTCCTCCTTACCTAACTTAACTACATTCTTTGGGACAGGAACCCCCCCATCACAAATCGACAAAGGATCACGGTTTAAGATGTCTCTGTAAGATGGAACAAAGTTAATAATCGAGTCATCAATTTCAGACAGGATACTTGGATCATGTATACATAAATGATTCTGCGAGCCTGAAGTTCCTGCTACCTCGTCCTGAAAAGCATAGGAAACTCCACCCTCCCCTCCAGACCCACAGCTGGTTTTCCACTAATGTCTTTAAAAGGCATCATCCCGGAAGCCGTGGCACCCCCGATCCTTCCCTTTCCAGAATCAGGGACCAATATGGGAAAGGAAAAATTAGTGTAACCTTTACTCTCAGGGATCCTCTCAATTTGCCCATCTCGGTCCAAAGCTTCATCTAGTACACCCCCAGACAGAGCGTCAGTCCTCTCCTCAACGTAGTCATCTTTACCCGCTACTAGCATACAACCTCCAATCTTAAAGGTTTCATCCCCCTTCACCAAATTGTTGATTTGGTTCGCAATTATCCCCGACAGAGCATTGATCCCCTTTTCCTCGGAGGATCCTAAGACCTCCAAACCCTCTGTGCACCCATAAACAGGAGGCGAGCCTATGGACTCTACCCTGTCAACCTTCATCCAACAACCCCTCGACCTTAAGGTCAGATCTTCTAAAACAAAGGCTCCATAAATCTTAAAGTTCTCCATTGGAACAGAATTAACCACAAGTTCCTCCTCCCCTAAAGAATTACTCCGAGAAACATCAATTAAATGTAGCGACAAGTTATATAAGGAAACCAGGTTATGTAACTTACCGCAATCAACAATGCTTTCCATCCCCGAAAGAGGCAAGGAATCACTCCAATTTACATAATCAATAAACAATGTAGCATGATTTGCAGGCAGTTTTGCATCGCTCACTTCTGAATCCCATTCAGGTGGATCTTTCAAAATTTTACCAGGGAACTAGTGCCTTAGATGCCTGGTTTCCTTACAGACTGTGCATATGAACGATATCCCTAAATAATCCAAGCGTTGTTGTATCGCCTTCCCCCTCCAAATGATTTCCAAATCGGTCAGGAGGCCACCAAAAGTATCCACTTCCACTAAAATTTTGCCCATCCTCCTATCCAAAACAGAAAACATCTTAGTATTTATATGCAGAAGCTTTCCAATTGCATTACCTATTTTCTTCAAAGCCTCCAAGCTCCAAAGAGCTAGTGAACAACCTGGTAACAACACCCATAAGTGCCTAAAACGAAAGCACTCCTTGTCAGGGTTGAAAGCACAATGTCAGGGCTTGATCATTAAACTGCCTTGGTTCACCACTCATATCGCTTGTAAGACTAACTCTGCATCCATCGGGGATTTGAAGACAAAACAAAACCAACCTCTAGTCAACAAAAAAACCTCTGGAATATACCCAACAACAGGACCCCAATTCTCATCTACCCAAACATTTAAGTCCCGAGTAGCCATCGCTTGGTAGCCGAATCTACCCACCAGCCCTCTAGCGGAAAGTGCTTCCACTTCATTCATAATTATATCTCGGTCGAGAGTTAGCATGGCTTTTAACTTCTTTACCTTCCATGCTTTGGGTCCAGCGCACACATTTCCCTCCTCCTTGCAGTATTTCATTGTTGGCACACGGGCAGACACAGGGTTTAACACTCAAGAGTGCACCAACAAAACCCTAACTACCGGCCCTTTCAGCAACACCTACGAAGCAGATGAAGTCTCACCCGAGGTAGAGGCAAGGGTGGTTGCAAGACTCAAGTGTCTGCAACCTTAGCTGGGACACAGATCTGTGATTATATCGTGTACAAAGCACTTAGCATTGGTCATTCATTAATGTTCAACTCTTATTATTCTTCGCAGATAGCACAGAGCATCGCAGTGTTCAAAGGTATTTCAGCACTTAGCCACAGTAAAACAGATCAGGTCTAGTAGTTCAGCACTAAGCATTCTCATACATGTCAGATCCCACTATTGACATACATCTAGGAAGCACAAAGAATTAATAAATCTATCTAAGTATATCAAGGCACTTAGAAGAAAAAGAAATGAACACATCAAGCTTAAGCACAAAGCATCACACACAGATTTACATGGTTGGCCCCCACCCTGGGGCTACGTCCACCAACTCTTCTTCTTTATTAGTGTCTTCAATCGATTACAGCACAAAGCCACTCAAAACCCTTACTTTTCACAAGTCAAAAGATCTGTGTAGCTCGCTAGATCCTTCTTCCTTGCACTTCAGCACAAATCCTTCTACAACCTCTTACAACAACTTGCACTTAGCTCTGCAAGCCTCTTACAATCATGCATAGAGCATTTACAATCCACATCCGATCACACAGATCTAACTACTAGCACTAAGCCATTGGCCATCCTTACATTGCCAAAGTATCTATTTATATATTATAAAAGTGGGTCTAAGCATGGGTAAACCCATGGGTCAGCATCCCTTTCCCATTACATTAATCCAAAACCCTAAAAGGGGTCCAAAACTGGATCGAGATCACATGATCTCTGCTTCGCTTGGCGCTCCTTCTTCGACTAGTTATCGAAGTCCCAAAATAGGTCAAAATGACCAAGGTTATCCCAAAAATTGGTCAAGGGGAAACAGGCCCCCAACACTCACATGTGACTCCTCCCGAGTCACTCTGGTCTACGCAATTCTGGTTCGAAAGCCTTGAGCTTGGCTCGAGCTGCTTCGACCTGTTGTTTTGTTGTGGCCTCCTGCTGGGTGAATTCCAGGATCACTATGTCATTTATTGGACCTTCCAGACATTATTCTGCAGTGATGACGACTTGCTCAAGCTCTGCTCCCTGACTTTCGATCTTGGAAAATAACATGCATGCCTTGTCTTGCACCGGTTGGATTCGTTGAGTGACTTCCATCACTTTGATCTGGATCATATGTATTTGTTGTTGAGTTGTGCGTTGTTCATGAGATATTTTCATTCTATCCACTGCAGACAGGGCCTTCAGCTGCGCCTGTAATGTATCTGCATGTTGCTTTGCCTCCTGAAGCTACAACTCCAATGCCTGTAACTTCAGATTCTCTGTAAGGTTCTCATAAGTCTGGGCGCTTTGGTTACTAAGCTGCTTGAACTCCAAGGCAAGAGCTTTCAATCGCTCAACTGCACTGCGAGCAATTGCTTCTCGTTGGTCTCTTATCTCCTGAGGGGTCTCGGGCATAGCGTGGAGTTCTAGATTTCCAATGCTCTGCTAAAGCTTATGTATAACTTCTTCAAGCTATGCCACCTACTGTGGAACTCTCTCTTTATCCTGTACTTCGATAACAGCCATAGAACGAAGTGCTTTGTTGACTAGTTCCTTGACTTCAAGCTGCTCTGTGAGAAATTGTTCCTTGCTTTGTTGTAGCTCTGCTTTCTCTTTCTCCCACAGTACTTGAAGAGCAAGTTTTTCTCGTTCGACAGCACTGCATTGCTCGACAAGTACTCCTTGTACCTGTGTCAGAGCCTGGGTGGCTTGTGTTGTGTCTCCTTAAGCTTGTCGAAGGCAAGATTCGACCATATCAACAATCCAGTGAAGTTGAGTTGGCTCATCTCCTGGTTCTACTGTCCTTGCTGTCAAAGGCGCAATGGGGACTGCGTGACTAGACTGGAGTGCCTGTTGCACTCCTTGGAGTTCATTCTCTATACGGTTATACATCTACTCCTGCTTCGCCTCCTGCTTCTCTACTATCTCCTTTGAAGCATCATTTACCGTTGCAACGATGAAATCAAAGTCATCCAACATCAGGCCAGTTCACATCTTGGTTACAGAGGTTCTAGGTTTCTTTCGGGAGGAAGATTTCAGAGGTGAGACCTTACTTTTCTTCGTCCCTAGGTGGTGGTACTTCGCCTTTTTGTTGTTCAATTTCTACGCCTTCTATCTCTTCACCATCACCTCCTTCGTCTGGTGTGATAGAGGCAGTCCTTACAGATGCACTGTCTACTTCGTGAACCTCTTCAGGCTTCTTCATTTTTCTTGGTCTCGTTGTATCCGGTACAGTCTCTGGGCTATGAATATCAGACAACTCTGCAGGGTTCCCTGGAATGAGAAGATTTGTTGACCAATCCTTTGTGATCTCTTCGATGTCTTCCTTGGTCAACTTGTAATAAGACTACAAATGTTGCTTGTGTTCATCAACTCGCGTTGTTATATAAATGAAGTCACGATCCACGTTGAACTTCATTAAGGGTCTGAATCTGTGCAACGTGTTTGGGGTAATGTGAGGCGTAGAATGGATGGCGGTCTTTAGCTAGTTGTAGTATACGTGGAAGACGACATTCGACTGTCATTGCTTGCTCATATCGGTCGAGTACCACAGGGTATTGAACCTCGCAGCCAAAGGTTCAAATGGCTCATTCTCTAGGAAAGTGGCACCCTCCGACATCTCCCATGCTATGAAGGTGATCAATATGAGAATCCAACTGAAATGGAACACAAACCCTTGGTCTTGTGCTTCCCTGCAATCCAGTTTGAGCTTATTCACCAAGTACTTCGCCCAATTCATTTGAAGTCCTTCTGTGCACTTCCCTGCAAGATCAACTACGAATCCAGTCACTTGGGTGGGTCAATTATTACGAACTAACTTGCTTGCGATCAACGGACATGCAAGGCACACTGCGTCGCTTTGAATAGAGGCTACCTTGTAGCCTCGCATGCCCTTCTCAACATTGCCATAGGTTTCTTTGATCTTCGCTGCTAGTGCTATGTCTGTGGTCTTTCCAGGATAAAACTCCTATGGGTCAGGGCCTTGCATGTTGAGTACTATGATCTGATTGATCAAGGTCAGATCCGCTATGACACGGTGGTTCAACCACAAGTAGCCTCCGTGATAGCAATATAGAAGCAACTTTACGCACGCATTCACCTCTTGGTGCCTGCCAAAGTGCGGAATCTTCATGACATTCAGTAATGTTGACTGCACGAGGTTCTGGGTCCAAGACTGCGGGACGATCTTTGAGTTCTTTCCCTTCGTCTTCGTTAGATACTTGTGCGGGGCGAGCATATTGTAGACTTTCCTTTCACCGAGGTTGAAGTCGCTAAACTTCAACGCTGCGAGCTTGTCCTGATCAGCACGAACTACGCGCACCCCTTTCAACAGGTACGCAGTGACCATAGCATACTCGAATTCTCGGGGCACACTGTCACGATTGATTTCACCACGCAGAGGGGGTAGGTAAGTGGGAAAAATGCTCGGAATCAGTTTAGCGTTCGCAAGATCATCCTTATGCTTTGTTCAATTCTCATCAACCTGTCGGAACGGTCCAGGTCGAGCAATGGATGGAGAAGCTGCTACTCCTCTTGTCAATGATGCTTGGACTTCGATGGACATTCCTCTTTCCAACGTGACTCTCTCAGCCCTTAAATCAAGGAGGACCTCTGTGATGGATTCTTCAACTGTGGTGAGCTCGTCGGACATATGTGCTCGGGAAAAATAATCGGGGTCATGATGATCTCAGATACTTCACTAGGATGAACAATCAGATCGCAATGACCATTGTATACAATCACTAGTTCTGCGGGCTTCGAATTCTCAGTTGGAAAAAGTGTTCTTCGGGCATGGCACGATGAGCTAAATAAGAAATTCGACAACGGTTTTCTTGCAACGGGTATGAAGCTTCCATTAACGTTGATCTGTTCGTT
>SNQJ01S0083657.1:15360-29402 GCA_010110895.2 Picea sitchensis
AATGGCCTAAAGCCGACATAAATAAAACAACATTACTAATCTAATATGCCCCAATTAAGGGGTAATGAGCCAATATTAGGGCTTAACACAATTCATATCACTCAACCACTTGAGTTAACCCACCCGACTACTCTTCATACACATTATGGAAACTAAAATACAATTCTAACTGTTGAAACCAATTAATCAACTTAACAACATCGATCTCACCTTGGTACGGCTTGATGTCCACTTTTAATTCCATTTTTAATAGTGGTTATGATGGCATGATGGAAGCATAACTTGGTTTCTCTTTCTCGAGACGATTTTTTTATTCCATTTCTAGGTCTTCACTATGTCTCAATTTCTCATCTAATACAACTTGTGAGTTAGAACGAACAACCTACTCAAAAGGTTTGATATTGTTTGCTAGATCCACCACGATAAGGGTTGTGTTGTTAGAGATATCAATGACTTTATCTTCCATCTCTACGAATTTATCTTATGTTGCATCCTAAGAGTAGTTATGAACAAACTCATCCACCATGGCTAGGGTTGTGTAGGTTCCTTCTTAAGCCAATTCTTAGATCCTACAAATTTCCACAAATACCCCAAAGAAAATTTATCTGATACCAATATGATCTATAAAACTTCCATGGATATTCCAATAGAACAATTCATTACAATAGACCTTTTATTATGATGAAAACTTTTATTATGTAGGTTTATTTCCCTAGATCGCAAACTTATTATTACTAGCTTATTGCTCAAATTTATGAAAATGAAAGAACAAGAAAATGAACACACCATAAAAAAAATGAACACAATATGTATCTTGGGAAACTTGAAATGGGAAGAAACCCAAGTATAAGGTGATGCTTATGCTCAACTCTCTTTTCTTTAATTATGAAAATGCAAATACAWAGAAAAGGGCACTCACTATGGAGTTTCCTTTGACATCGTGGCTTGAATGGATGATACAAAATATTCTACCTCCCTTGTTATGTTCTCAAATCCCACTACTATATGTTTTTATCAACTATGGAACAAGTACAATGCTAAAATAATGGAACCCCCTCTCTTCTTAGTGGCCTAGTATTTAACATAACTTGATAGCCATCTAGGGTTAGGGTTTTTTCATTCCTCAACCCTCGATTAGCATTGGGTTTTGTACCATAGAGAATATTCTTGAAAGTCCACAAATGTGAGTAATGGGACTAACATGGCATCCACTCGGTACCATGGTGGTGAACAAGGTAGGTCAACTTGCAAGAGGCATGACTTCCACATATGAGCTTTGATTGAGGTGATTTTCACACCATAGGAAAGTTTGGTGTGTAGAAAAAATTAAAGGGGATAGGAGCTATTMTTGCAAGGTTTTAACCCCCAAAGTGTCATTTGATGCCTCAAAATGGCTTTGGAAGATTCCACACCCCAAATATCCAAACTGGGACMTGCCACTAAAATGGGCCTTGTAAGCCAATTCCTCCAATTTTTCCACCCGGAAAGTACCAAGATAGATGAAAAAATTGTATAATGGTCAATGGGATATTTCTAACAATAGAAAATTTACAAAAAAGAGGAATTCAAGGGCCATCTAGATGTTTTTTATGTTTCTCAATGAGTGAAACTACAAATTATCTTTTCCTCAAATGCCAATACACACAACGTGTTTGGGGGGGAATATTGAAAGGAATTTTGGATAAAGTTTCATTTCCAAGTTCATGGAATGAAATGTTCCTCTTGTGGCATAATAGATAAATAGGAACCTTTCAAAATAAATCTATAATAAAGAGGCAATTGATGGAAATCCCTAAATCTATATGTTGGGAGATATGGCTAGCAAGGAATAAGGAAATATTATAGTAAACTCTACTACCAACATCAAGAACTACTAACGAAGATTGCAATTTTTATAAGAAGAAATACAAGTCAAATGTTGGAAAGGGCATTATGTGGCATGGATGGAGTAAGAAGAACACACCTGGGTAGATGGTATAACCTAGGTTTCAACAAGAAAGTATGTATATCTACCTCCACCTTGTATAAACTGGTGGTTTTGTATGGGAGAGGAAGAATTCCTAAAGTGGAAATAGAAATAAAATAAGTGTATCTTATTTTTTGATGGAGAATCAAAAGGGAATCCAAAGGTGGCAGGAGCAAGAGGGATCATTTTTATCTCGAAGGAAATGGGGGAAAATCCTTTGTAGGAGTATTAGGAAGGGCTGCCAATAATCAAGTTGAAGTTATTTCCTTATTTCAAGGCTTGAGGATTGTGTATGACAGATGTATAGGAGACTAATAGTTATAGGAGATTCATAATTGATCATCAAGTATGTGTGCAAACTTTCTAGTGAAAATCATAGTTCATTATCAGCATTATTCCACAAAATAAACAAACAAGTAGCAAGGTTTGAGGAGCTAGAATTCTTTCACGTGCTAAGAGCATACAACTGGAAAGTGGATAAACTAGAAAAAGAGGCAAGTAGGCTTGAGCATGGTTCCTTTAGAGATAAAAATGGATTGGAAAGGTTACTAATCCCCTAGCCACATGTTTAAGCTCAATTTTAAAATTAAAAAATGTAACATTAGATCATTTTCTGCCTCTAACCACAAGGTAATTTGTTTAAGATTAGTGACATGCATGTCAAACACATGGCATGTCAAATCTCATGTTAAGAACCAATGAGCTCAAATGATGGGTTGGTGCACTAAATCCCTTTCACACGTAGATAATTCAATGAGGAGGTTTAATCAAACACCTCTCCTCACAATCCCTAACACAGGTGAAATGGTTGTGGCATGTGGTGGAATTATGTTTGTGGTGCTTCAAAAGTCAATTCTTCAACTGCAATTTGGAGATTTCCCTGGCTTAGAATTCCCTCACTCGCTTTTAAATTCCACAAGGTGCTAGTTGTTTCTTGCTATCAGTGTTGTGAGTTTGGGAGAATTTTATTTGCACCATGGTTTTCTGGATTGTTACATTGTAGTCGGATTTCAATTTCTATGGTAGGCCTTCTTGAGAATCACTGAGAGATGGGCTAGTAATTTTGTAACAATGTTTCTCTCAGTAGGTGGGATCGAGTACTTGCATGTGTGTAACCTATGAATGTGATGGTTCAAGGTAAGTTTACAATTATTTGTTTTTTGTTATAGTGCAATTGTCGATAAATTTTTAAGTTGGTGAGTGGAAAGACGTAAGAAAGTTCCATTTTTGGGCTACAACATAGAATCACTAATGGCTCACAAGCATATAGGTTGTTTCTCAATATGTGATATGGAAGATATTAAGTGGGCTCTTAGATATCAAGAAGTTAATATTTCAGGGAATAAATCATTCATTTTTGTTGTAGCGGACCAAATGCATACCTAAGAGGCAAACATGAATGGAATGGTTAAAATTCCCTATTGATGGAAATAGTGCAATAGAAAAAACAACAAATTGTCAAATTTGAAGCTAATCCAACCTTAATTATATGGTTCCTAACATGGTTAGCATTCACAATATGGGATACTCAATGGCTCAACTACATGTAGGTTTCTTGGGAAACAAGGAAGGTGAAATAGTCCAACAATAGTTGACAGGTGTGGAGATGGAGCCAATGGAGAAGAACTTGGATAATACTAAATTGATGTTGAATGAGGCAACATGATGTAAAGGATATCCATGCAATTTCTTTAGTTTTGAAATATATATTTTTATGTTTTTTATTAGGTGATTATATAAGGTTATATCCATATAGTAGAATTCAGGAACATATTTTTGACACTGAATATGTAGACATAGAATATCAGGTACAAATATTGAGCTCATTTAAGGAATATTTTAGGAGCAATATTTCATATGTATTAGCATGTTGAACCATGTGGTTGCAACATTTTGATAATATAAATATAACATTTTTTGTTAAAAATAAAACATGAAAAGAAAACACATTTTCACTTAATTAACTAGAAACAACAAATGGTTCAGGAGTACTTGTTCACTAAATAAATTTAGGATTGTAATAGTGTAGCCATTACAAAGAAGCCAACTATGATCAAATAATCCAAAGAAATAAGTCCAAACAAAATCCTCTAGTGGAAACTAGCAACCAACATGTCGGGGACAAAAGGATTCTCCTTCGAACTTGAATCCTTTAACCAACAAGTTTAGGGCCCAACATGTGTATAATCACTAAGACTATATCATCTATATGAAGTGTTTGATAAATATATGAAAAATAAACTATGCTAAAAAAAATATTAAAATAGAAGGAAACAATGGCACATGCACATAGTACACAAGAGATTTGTCCTAGAAAAGCTTATCCAAGAAAACAAAATAAAAATAAAAAAATAGAGTTGTTCCTCTCTCTCTCTATGATTGTATTTCCTAAACCATACAAAATACAATATTTAGGTATTTTAAAACATAAATTAACCTAACCACTAACTAGGATTATATTACATCCCTAAGCCCTTCACCAGGATTACACTACAATAGGCCAAAACCATTAGTTCAAAGGAACAAAAGATGACCAAAAAATAGACCAAAAACATTTTAGGGATAAACCTTGAACAAGGGTTTTTTTTCCCAAGCCCTTGCTTGGGGGTATATGCTCCCCCAAACTCCCTATCCCAGTGACTAACTACACCCTTGTCCCCCATATGCATAGCGTACCTACAAAGCATATAACACATAACCATCCAACAACAATAAGAAAATACACAATGCGGCTAGGACCTAAACCCTAGCCGCCTCCGCTCTGGTTTTTCGTTTGCAGGGGCGCGGATCTTCGTCTGTAGCAGCCGATCAGGGTTCCCCTTGCTTTCTTTGCATACAGGGTCGCGGATCGGCGTTTTTCAGAACGTCCCTCCTGCGTTTCGCCTGCGTTTTCCTAATTTTTTGCATGCGTATTGGAGCAGTGGTCTTGGCTTCCTCTACGACTTGCTCCGTCTTCTTGTTTGCTGGTGGTCGCCGCCCTGCTACGATGGCCCCAGATCCGATTGCCGAGTTGGAAAAAGATCCTTTGGAAGAATTCAAAGCATTAGTCCGCTCAGCAGGACCTAAATCCAAGCCTTCTCTCTCGTCTAAGTTTGTTAAGAAGATGGAGGAGATCCCTTCTCTGGAGCTATCCCCAGAGGAGCCTTGCAATCTTGCCCTTCTTCTAGCAGAAAAGACCCTCATCGGAAAGTTTACGGGGTTATGGCCTAGCCCCAAAACGGTGGAGGTATGGATGGATGATCGTTGGAAGTCGCTGATACAAGGAAACGTCTCTCTGTGCACAGTAGGCAGGGGTTTTTTAACTTCAGTTTCTCGAGGAAAGAGGACCGTGATCTAGTTTTCAGATCTGGACCCTATTTCATGGGGTCGAGAGGGCTATTCTTAGCCCCCTAGACTCTTGACTTCAATCCCGGAGCCGAGGTCACCGCAACCCCTGTTTGGGTTAGGCTGCCTCATCTTCCCTTGCATCTCTGGGGGAAAAGATCTCTGGAGGACATTCGAAATAATCTTGGGCGTTTCCTGGGCAGTGTGGAGCCGAAAGGGGATCAGTTTGTCTGCGCTCGTATTTGTGTTGAGGTTAACCTCGAGAAAGGACTTCCGGAAGCCATTAATCTCTCCCTGGGGGAATGGTGCCATATCCAAGAGCTGGACTACGAGCAGATTCCTTTTAAGTGCCTTCGGTTCCATGCTTACGGTCATTTCGCAAAAATATGCCCCAAAGCCTCTGAGGAGCCGGGACTAGTCAAAGAAGATGATTTTCAGCCAGTATCTAACCGACGAAGGCAGCCAAGGCGAAAGGTTCCACTAGCTCAGGCTCCGAAGGCCCCTCATTTAGCAAAGGCAACTCTAGAAACTAAAAGAAGCTTTGATGCGCTGAATGAATATGAAGCCCTAGACCCAGAAGCAACAGCAGTTAAGGAAGATCCTCCGGCAGACGAAAGCCTTCCGGATTCCACCCCCCTAGTTTTAGTAGCAGCGAGAGGAATTCGGGCTTTAGATCCGGAACCCTCTGCCCCTGCAGGTCTGGTTGTTTCAGTCCCCTCTAACGGCTCTGTGGAAACTTCTGAACCTGAAGACAATTCAGTTCCGTCTCCACCCCTTACCCGAGGGCGAAGGACCAACAAAGCGCGCAGAGAAAAGGAGGCGGCCTCCAACATTTCTTTAGGTTCTCAGAAAAAGCTGGATCCCTACTTAAAGGGGAAAATTTCATCCCCCTCGGTTTAATGCTTTGCTTCTGTCTTCTACTATGCTCACAGTTTGTGAGAATTTACTCATGTATGCATTTTTTGTCATTTTCTCGAATTAGCTCAGGAAGGAGATGGGATTGGTCTCCCAAGACATTGACAAGAAGGTTGGCAACACTGTTAGAGGTCACCAACCTTCTTCGGATTTGTAATTTTCTGATTCTGGCTTGCCAGAATGCCGCTTAATGCAGCCTAACCATTCTTGTCCAAAAAAAAAACAATAAGAAAATACACAACAACGACTACAAAGGAAAATCCTCCAACAAAAAATGATAGCCAACATGTGGGGGACATAAACACTCTCCTCCTAACCTAATTCCCTCAACCAACAAGTTGAGGGCCCATATAGCCCATAATCACTAAGACTATAATAGTGCTCTTTCTCTCTCTCTCTCTCTCTCTCTCTCTCTCTCTCAACCATAGTCATTGTCCCCACAATTAAAACCCAAAAAATGATAATGATCCTCAAACCACGTTATCTTCCTCCCTAAAACCTCCCACTACATACACAACTCAAATAATATAGAATAATATCTATTAACATGAATTTCCAAGTTTCCAAATGTTCCTACATGTACATGCACCCTAAATTATAGCTTAACATTAACTACCCTCCCTTAATCATAATATTGAGGTGTGCATTTATTTGTTTTTTGGTTTTTTTATATTCCTTTTATTTATGCATAATGAAGGTAATTTACAAGCACTTTTACAACAATAACATAGATTTAAAATGCACCTGTTAAAAGAGAAATATTATCAAAGTGTAAGGTGTGCATTTGTAGATATCATGCCACCCGCATATGCATTAGTAATGTAGACAACCTAACAACCATAACCCCTATATATGCATTGTGTAGTGCAAGATGCACAATCAAGGTCCAACAAAAACACATGAAACTAAAACAAAAGCAGACAATATACACAATCGATCACTCGCATGCCATCCATTTGTATCCACCAACTAACCACTCATAGTACTCAAATGGTCGAACATTCCATGGTGCAGGTCCCTTTGCTAAGGCTAGTCATATATTGATCCACATGGGATGGAAAAATCAACTCTCCCCACTCAAGAATGCAATAGGGATCAAACATTGTCATCACAACTCCAAGGGACCGTGAGAAAAATTCAAGCCATATCCCTAAATTTTGGCAAATAAATTTTCCTTGTATCCCTTGGCATCTCAATAATCTCTACGGTTTGAGCCATCTCAAAAAGATATGTAGCTTCGAGCATTGGTAGTTTATTTGAATCTAGATATGTTGAGTCTAGAGTAGTTGATATAGAACCAATCATTGTGTCATATTCTATCCCCCAACCTATATTATGGTGTTAGTGAGATCCTTCATAGATATGGGTTCCCATAAGATCTATTAGTCCTAATAAATGGTCCATCTAAGCCTAGAGAGCCATTGTTCTGTCAAGATCTTACTCATATCATATCATGGAAAGCAAGTCATCACATGTACAAAATCATCTATAATCACATGGCCATAACATAAGTAGCATAAGTCCATGTTATAACCAAGAAAGTGAATTTCCCATAAAATGTATATTCATTTGGTCATCATATCCATATCTAACTACAATGACAAAGTGTAGATTGTACATGTAGTAATCAATGGGATTTTGTATAGTCATATATATCATGACTATGTGCATGATAAATGAGATAAACATAATCATCAATCCTAATGCATTCATTCATAATCTTACTAAACTCAAATTACTATGTCATTATCAGATATACACATATGATATGAAATAGATCTAAAATACCCCTCATCAAACTTTGTAATAAAAATAAATTTCGGCAAAGTTTGAATTTAGCAATCAACTTGAAGACAAAAAGCCAAAAGGATTCAAGAAGGTGAAATGAATAACCTTGATTGTTGGCATTTTGGGGAAACTCTATTAAAGAAAATGCTTGCTTGATGGAAAGGACAACCAACCACATACAAGGAAGAATTGAAGTTTGGAAATGTTGGGTATGTGTTAGATTATTTGCACGAGTAGTAGTGTCGGGCATGCAGGGAGGTTTGAGGGGGGTGACAGCGCCCCCGAGAAAAAAAAATTCCCTTGAGAAACGTGTCACATTTTTGCCTCGATTTTCATGTCCATTGTTGGGAGGTTTTTCGGCACATGGTTTTTTGCCAATGGTTTTCTATTTCCGGTTAAGGCATTAGGTTTGTTGACTAATACAGGTCATTGGGTTAGGGTTTTGGATGTCGCTGGCTCCTATATGTATATTGTATTGTAAACAATGTATCACTATGAATGAATATAGAATATGTTGGTTTTCCCGGTTTGGGTTTGCAGGGGAAAAATCTCTATGTAATGTTTGTATTTTCCATTGTATCTTTTCTGTTCTTTTACTGAAACTATGTTTGCAGTAAATATTGTACAAGGTTAAAATATACAAGAAAGAAGAAGAGTGGTGGCAGAAAAGAGGGCTTTAAGATTAGAGGACAAAGGAGCCATTGAGCTTGTCAATGCATGAGTAGAAGATTGTCCATGAACCATGGAATCTACAAAGATTGTTAATGAGTAAGACTACATCAAAATCCGATTTGAAAGTGCATAACTCACCCTTTGTAATAGTTTCCCGAGCAAGAAACAAATTGCATCAAATGTTAGTTTTCCTATTTGGGTTTCGAGGGTAAAAATATCTGTGTCTATGGTGCATTTAAATTCTCTACGGTTGATCAATTGTTGTGATCAAGTGTCATGTTTTCATAATTGAATGTAAATGTCATTGACAATTTCTTTATTGACTACAACATTGAAATTCATTACCTTGTTTACTAGTGTGTTGTGTTGGTGCTTAGTTACAATTTATCATTATTTCTGGAGTTGTTGCTCTCTATTTAATTAAATTAAATCTACGACCCAAGTCTCAATTATTTGATCATTGGTTATTTAATTGACAAGCTAAAATGCTAAGTTGATTGGTATGATCCCTCGTAATATGTGTGCTATTTCTATGGATAATTAATTAGCACGTTAATTATTGATTGTTTAGGTTGACAAAGTGAAAATACAATAATGATATCAACAATTGAATTAAGGCTTCCAATTCGTTTTGACTGGCCTATGGATGGAAGCACTCATATACCCTTAGCAGTGAAATAATTTAAATTGACAATTGCTTTGATTGTCAGGTTAATATATTTGCTTGAGTGTTGCATGGGACCTTTAATACAATACAATCGACCTCTTAGTTAAATAATTGCCAACACCCATAGTTCAATTGCATATTTAATTGAACTTATATAAAGTGTATCTTTGTATTGTATCACTATGTAGCTACAATGCTATCCTTGATTTAATAAAGTAGTTAACTTAGCAAGTCATTGGAATCCTTGTTAATGCCTACTATGTAAACTATATACACAATGTAATGCTCAAGACCATAGGAATTAATGTTAGCTACAACCAAATGTATGGGGTCTATAAATGCATATTGAATACCAAAGGATCGAATCCTTGAGCATTGTGTAGGCACATCCGAAGAACATAATTTCCCTCCAATTGGCAATTTGAATTGGAGGTTTTTTTTTACTCTCACGTTGGATGTGTTATAGGGCAAAGGACAAATTTAGTTTGGGAACAAATTTGGTGAGCCTCTGCGATATAAAATTCTTGTCACTTAATTAGCATTGCAAGCAAGTAACCAAATAACGAACCGAAACAAAACAAAGTCATTCTCTATACATGTTGAGTAGCCACTAAGAATATTTGCACTCAAAATTGCACAAAAAACAAAAACAAACAAAATTTTGTTTTCATAGAAGATCTGTGTTGGTGAAATGACTGTGCTATGTGTCCCTCAAGTATGGATCAACATATGTGTAAAGCAACAACTGGTATATGTCTATATTATTTTTCCAAAAAAAAACTTGTGGGAAACCCTTAGGCACTTCTATTACCTCACTTCCCTGGCTGGAGAACTGAGTCAGCATATTTTGATGGCAGTGCCTAGGATTGTGTTCTCTTTGAGCAGTGGACATGTGGAATCACCATTGGATCTTCTTCATCAACCCGGACTTGATTTTTACTGCTTTTTTACTCTGAATTGGCAGCACTCAGATTCTTCTGTATATCATGAAGCATCGGCTGGTCATTCTGAAGGAAATCAGCCACATCATTCTCCAGAAGCCGAACCGCAACATCAGCTAAAAGATGAAGACCTGGAAATAGGATTTCAGATTTAGCCTTCTCACTCTCCATTTCGAAAGGGCTCGCGCTGGTCTCAGAGACCAAGCTCTGATTACTCTTGGGTTTCTTGCAAGGCCGACCTGAAGTGCCCTCCATTCCCTCATCAAAGAACGACATGTTCTGCTTAAGAGCTGTTTTTTGGCCCCTTCTCCACTCTCGAGATTTGTATGGTTGCTTCTTCGCATAAAAAACCCCAACTCCGACTGAACTCTCATCCGCAATACACAAAGCCCGTCGCAAGAACTGACCATCGGGGCTTGAATCACCGTGCAGATGATCTGACATTGTATCTGAACTAGTCCCAGATGAAGATGCATGATGTCGAATTACTGATAGTAGTGGGGACTTTGTCGAATTTCCATTCTTGGAGGGACCAACCTCTGCAATTGAATTTCGAATTGGCGAGCACATGTCCCTGCGATAAGCCCTGGGTTTCAACAGATTTCCTTCAAAAGTTGTGGAAGATTTGCGAAGGGGAGAATCATCGATGCATTGCTTTCCCTTGCAAATAATGTTTGGAGAGGACCCGATTTTAGCAAATGAAGAGAATCTATCTGCCATAGACTGGATTTTGCTCATCGTGAAAAGCTTCTTGCGAGCAACACCAACTCAGACTTAAATTGCACTAGCTGATTAAATGGCGAGGGCTTAAATTGCAGTAGCTGATAAAAGCTGGATCAAAAGACGACCATCTCACCCAAGAAACTCAACAGATCACAGCTATGTAGCACCCTTATACGATCCTGATACGATCAAGAAGCCACCATAGCTTAAGACTGCTTGCTTTTTTTTGTAATTTCTAGATCAAGAAGCCACCATAGCTTGTTTTTTGTAATTTCTTGATCCTGATACGATGAAGAAGCCACCATAGCTTGCTTTTTGTAATTTCTTGATCCTGATACGATGAAGAAGCCACCCTAGCTTGCTTTTTGTAATTTCTAGATCAAAGGCCCTGCAGAAGCCCAAATCAGCAAACTGATTAAGAACAAGATTTGATCAAATGGGCACCAAATTCATTGGCCCAAAACAAGATTTGATCAAATGGGCACCAAATTTATTGGCCCAAAAGAGAACCCAGCAAAAAAATCGATGGACGAAACAGTGAAATGTGCTTCCAATTACACACCCAAAAACACGTAAACTTACCAAAAGGCCAGGTGATAGTAAGAAAGTAGCTTCGGCTGCAACAAAAAATGAGCGCCAAATCTCAAGAGGTGGGAATGGAAGAACAGGGCAGACTACCTAAACCAGAAATTGAGGAAGACAATCGCAGAAATGGTGAAAAGCAAAGGCAGAAATATATCTAAACTCTAATTTAGGCATTTTCAATTGAGGCGATGCATGTAGAGTAATATTATTTTTTTCAATATAAACATGAATGTGTCTATTTTTATAATATAAAAACATCTTTTTTTTCACCATAAACATAAAAATGTCTATTTTTATAAATATAAAAATATTTTATTTTTTCGCCATAAACATAAAAATAAAAATGTCTATTTTTATAAATATTATGTTTATTTTAATAAATATAAAAAAGTTCATATTTTGATCATAAACATGAAAATATCTATTTTTATAAATATTATTAAATATGTTTGTAAATAGCTAAATTATTGCTATTTTATTTTAGAATAGATTGGTAATTTTTTTACTATTTTTTTTAAAATCAACTCTAATACATTGAAAAATGTATCCTCATATTAATATTCATATGTGAAGATCGACTTCGTATCCTTGGTATCCACCACCACCTCTCTAGTGACCTCGAATGCAATTCTACGTTGTTAGCCAGAGTATCCAATGCCTACGTTGTTAGCTAAAGCATCCAATGCCCTGCATTTATCTGTACTATACGAAGAAGTGTTAGAAAACTCACAATAAAAATTGTTAGGTACAAGAGAGTATTTTTGCAATTGTTAATTACAAGAGAGTATTTTTGCAATATGGGGAAATGCTTAGGGTGGCCATATGTTCTACAAATCTCCAAACTCTAAACTATGAAAAATTATTAAAGCATGATAAGGTGTAGGGCTATGAAACTGAGTTGTAGTTATAACTTACATAACTCCTCCTATAGGTCTTCCCATAAATGGTGCAACAAGGGGGTCAGGTACAAGTCCCCCTTGCAACCATGGGCATTCAGATGCATGGTATCCTTCCATCACACATCTGGTGAACCACACCTACTCCCTACCAAGGGCATCTTCAACTCTTGTATATTTTTTGTGAGTTCAAAATCTAATTCTAAAACTAGGAAAGATCTAGATTTGCTCCAAATACCACAACTTTAGTATTGCTTTGATATCCAATCATAGACTCAATTCCCATGGCTTGTTCTAAGGTATCTTGATAGGTGGAAATATTATGTTGCATCAAGGAAATTCAATTTAAAGGAAACAACCCTTGAATGAACAACTCGTTGTGATGGGTGTCATGGATAGGGAATGAAATCCTACCCATCATATATCTGAACCTTTGAGTATATTCCTAAGTAGATTCTCCATATATGTGTTCATTTTCTTTTAATTTCATATTACCTTGTTGTTCAAACCTAGGTAACTAGAAATTATAAATAAATTGTTGTTTAAATTTAGGTATCAAGATCCACACCCCCAAGTGGTTTGTCTACCAATTTCATGTACCATTGCAATGTTCTTCCTCTTAGAGTGAGCTAGAACTCTATCAAATCCGATGCATATGGGATTCCCTTAGACCTCGAGATTTTTTCACAAAGGAACTAGTGTTGTTTGACATCCTCTACTCCCCTACCATAGAACTTTGGGTATCTCATGGGGATCCTCATCAAATTCTTTCCATCCCACTATGTGTAAAACCCACTAGAACCAAGTTGTAAAATCAAATTCCAAATTGAAACTAAAATTGATTAACTAACTCCTTGAACACTAGTAGGTCGTCCTGTACTACCACTACCAACACTACTTCCTCCCAATTGGATCCCAATCTAACTACTACTATTACTTAAAAAAATTTCTATAGGAAAATACAAAACATGATTGATAATAGCGGATATTGTTTTCTATAGGAAAAGACAAAACACGATTGATAGTAGAGAATACCTTATGATCCAAAGGCACTTGAGGAGTGGTTGGATCTAGTCTGGTTCCAATAGCTTTAGGTACAATTTATTCAATCTTTGGGGGATATTTCTCTTGAAACAACTAGTGCATGTCCATAATAATTTCATCAAATCTATTAATATCGTTAGCCTCTACTAGATCTTTTGGCTTAGTTTTTCTTGCAACATCCTTCCAGTTCGATTCTACATCATCAATTTCGATGGTTACATCTATCTTCACCACTTTTATATCCCTCTCTTCATACTTTGTCGATACTCCTTCACCCCAACTACATCTCACTAGGCTTCCCTTGATTACCATACCTCTCTCCTTCAACCATGAGTTGGCCAACTCACCTTGCTTCTTCAAATTATGTAACTCATTCAATCTTCCCTCATTACTACCTTTGTCACTAATGGCCTTCTAGAACTCCTCACTCCTCTTCTTTACTGCATGCATCTAATTATTCCACCATCAGTATGCAATAGATGACCTCCTCAAAACTCTTGCATCCCTTGCACTAGCCTTCA
>SNQJ01S0083658.1:23968-34211 GCA_010110895.2 Picea sitchensis
CCGACTGCCGAAGTAAGTACTACTACTCCTCCTGTTGTTTTAGCAGCGTTAAGTAGCCAGAGTAACCAGAGTAGTCAGAGCTACCAGAGCACCCAGAGCACTGTTACCGACAGTCCAGTACATAATCAGTCGAGAAGCTTAGGAAGATCTATGGCGGATGAAATGAGGCTACCCATCTTCAAGGGAGATGGATCTGAAGATCTTGATCAGCACAGGTTTCTATTTGAAGCCGTATGGAGTATTAAGCAAGTTAATGACGAAGCTATTAAGAGAGCTCAGTTTAATACTACCTTGAGAGACCACGCACTGAGCTGGTACATGAAGTTTGTTAAAGGAGTTTCACAACCTAAACCGCTAAACGACATCAAGACCGCGTTGAGTGCAGAATTTAAGAAACCCAAGTCGGAGTCACAATGCATTACAAAACTGAAAGAAATTAAAGAGTAGTTGAACCTGTGTGGGAGTTCAATCAAAGGTTCAAGACCTTGACAGGCCGCTTGAGTTTTCAGATTCCAGACAAACAGAACAAGGAATGGTTCATTGTTGTCCTCCTACCACACATCAGAGTCCCTTTGATGCAGCGGAAGATTGCTTCGCAGGTTGAGGCACTGGAGATCGCCATGAAACTAGAATCAGCCCCTATGGGAGAATCCAGCTCAGGTATGAGTCAAATTTTGAGTCAGCTAACTAGCTTATCTCTACAGGTCGAAGATATGAAGAAAGACAAGGGAAAAGATAAAAGAGAAGACATCTGGTGTATCAGATGCAAGTCAGAAGGCCATGATAAGGAGCACTGTCCTCTATTTCATGAATACTTGGCCTCTGGAGCCCCGAGCCCTTTGAAGCAGGTTACTCTACCTTGGTGCGAGGTATGTAGAAATAGACATCGCTCTGGTGAATGCTATTGCATGCAAAAATATGTTCAGACACCTACAAATCTTTATTGCACGTTCTGTAAATCTGTGGGGCATGATGAGAAGGACTGTAGGGCTTATGACCTCTTGCATGAAAGGTCAAGGGATACATATAGGATTCAAGGCGAAGTACAGCAAGAGGGACATACTACGCAGTTTAACTCTCCAGGAAGAGGAAACTTCAACCCTCGCGGTGGATTTAGAGGAAGAGGACGAGGAGGAGGCATGGGTCGAGGTCGAGGTCAGAGCATTTGTTATAACTGCACACAGCCAGGTCACTGACTCAGAACCCTTGTACCACTTGCAGCTATTGCAACTCATTTGAACATGTCATTTAAGATTGTCCCGCGCTGTTAGCCAAACTTCAGGACAGACGAGGAGGAAACCAGCAATTACAACTAATCTCAGCAGAACCTTGCGGAGAGGATCCCAGAGTCGCTATTATCACTAGAGGAGGCGTTGTTACAAGCGAAGACAGAGTGACCCCAGGAAAGACTACAGAAGAATCAAGGGTCAGAAGAGCTGCAGAGAAGACACAAGAGTTTGATCCAAGGAGAGAGAAGCACACGTTTGAAGAGGCAAGAAAAGAATTTGGAAGAGATCAGGCTTCTTCATCAAAGGCACAACCGGAAGTAAGAGAATGTAGAATGCCTCTGGCATTCGATCAGTCTGCTTCGCCCAAAGAAGGAAAAGAGGTAAGCAAGCTTATGGAATTCTTATGTACTTGCATTAATTTGATTAAGGATGAAAGAGTTGTACAAGAACTACAAAATTTGATCAGACGGTATGAGATAGGCAGGGTAGATCCTCTGCTAAATAAAGCAGTACATCAAGTATCCAGAAAGAGAAGGACAAATAAGGAACTACACCTGAATGCTCAGATTGGAGATTATGATATAGATTATGTGGTCCTCGACTTAGGATCAGAAGTCAATGTTATGACGAAGCAGACCTGGGCACTGATGGGAAAACCTAAGTTGATTTATTCCCCTATCAGGCTCTAGATGGCCAATCAACAGGCAGTAAGCCCCTTTGGAAGACTGGAGCATGTCCCTGTGGACATCAACGGGGTAAGAACGTTTGCGGACTTCGAGGTGATTGAGATAGTTAACGATAGTTGTCCTTATCCTACGTTGTTAGGAATTGATTGGGCTTTCAATAATTCTATTGTTGTTGACTTAAAGAAAAGAAGAATGACATTTGAAGGTGATGGCCTTAGGGTCATTGCACCTCTGGATCCTGACGAAGGTCACAGATACACAGAACCCATCAAAGAAGAAGACCATGCATACGAGCTAGAGAATATATATAAATTGACAGCAAGACAGCAGGATTACATTAATCCTACAGCAGATGGGAATTTAAGCTGGCGAAGTGACACCGCATGCTCATCAGATTTGGAAGAAGCACTAGAGAACTGGCAGAATAAAATGTATGAAGTTTCTACGAGGAGATGTGCCAGATTGACTAGGGAAGTTCCCTGGATTGGCACAGAAGTCAATAATTTGCCCACATTTGATGGTTTAAATCATTTAGAAACTTTCTTATTGGAATTTGAAGAATGTATGAAGTTTCTACGAGGAGATGTGCCAGATTGACTAAGGAAGTTCGTTGGATTGGCACAGAAGTTAGTAATTTGCCCACATTTGATGGTTTAAATCATTTAGAAACTTTCTTATTGGAATTTGAAGAAAATGTACCAGTACAACAAAGACCGTTGGCACTGGATGAATCCTTGAAAGCAACGCCAACGAGATGGTGGGGGACGCACAAGAAGAACATCACAGACTGGGTGCAATGTCGCGCTTTGGTGACAGTGCGCTTTTCAGATCAAATAGAAGGGTGTGAGGTTAGATACACAGGTCAAAGCTATTCGAAGGACCATGTGCGAAGTTGTGAGGAAGCCCAGAGCAGCATTCCTCAAGAGCAGTGTGTGCATAAATTCATTAACACTTTGGACACAACTCCTATCAATTGGTATCTTCAAGCAGAACTACGCCTCACCACTGCAGATTGGCAAGGTATGACTCAGAATTTTATAGCTACATTTCTATTTGAAAGTCAGTACCCTACAGTAGATCAAGCTCTTTGAGGAGGCACCTAGCCTCCCTCTGGAGCACAAAGAGGATGAATGGACTGCACCTCTTCAGAAATTGCAAGGTTGTTACAATATCAATGTTGATGAAGATGATGATCCTAGGAATGTGAACATCGCAGAAACAGAAGGACAAAGAGACGTAGAAGGACTAGGAGTTGAACTACCTTTTATTGGACAGCTAATTAAAATCAAGAAAGTTAATATTGGAACAGAGCAAGCACCTAAGCTCACAAACGTTGGAGATTATTGGGATAATACCACTATTGACAAGATCACAGAATTACTGCATGAGTATCAGGACTTGTTTCTAAACAAGTTCACTGACATGAAGGGCATTAAAGGGCCCATGGGAGAAATGAAAATCCCCTTGAAGCTAGATGCAACGTCAGTCAAGCAGAGACCCTACAGACTGAATCCCAAGTATAAGCAGAAAGTCAAGATTGAATTAGACAGAGTGTTGGAAGCAAGAATCATAGAACCTGTTGAAGAGTCAGAATGGATAAAACCTATGGTGGTTCAAGATAAGAAGACAGGAGAGATCAAAATCTGTGTAGACTTGAGGAAAATAAATGATGCATGTTTACAAGATCCATTCCCTACACCGTTTACTGACGAAGTGTTAGATAATGTGGTAGGACATGAAGTTTACTCCTTCACAAATGGATTTTCGGGTTATCACCAAATCAAGATTGCCAAGGAAGATCGTCATAAGACCACATTTGCAACAGAATGGGGAACCTACCAGTACACGGTGATGCCTTTTGGATTAAAGAATGCACCAACCATCTTTTCTAGGGTGGTGGTCGAAGCATTCAAGGAATTTCTACATAAATTTTTGGAAGCATATTTTGATGATTGGACTGTTTTTAGCTTATTGCAAAATCATATTGAATGTTTAAGACTAATGTTGGATAAGTGCAGGCAATGTCAAATTGCCCTAAACCTGAAGAAGTGCATCTTCTTTTCACCCTTTGGAGTGTTGCTAGGCCATATTGTGTGTAAGCAGGGGTTGTTGGTAGATCCTTCCAAGATTGCCATCATTGTTGATCTACCCCCTCCTACTTCAGTAAGATAGTTGGGCACTGCGCTGGGACATACTGGATACTACAGAAAATTCATCAAGGGCTATGCACAGATAACAGCACCCATGGAGAAGCTTTTAAAGAAAGATTGTCAGTTTCAATGGTCAGAGGAATGTCAACAGAGCTTCGACACACTGAAATAGAAAATGGTCACTGCGCCTATTCTGGTTTTCCCAGATTAGAGTAAGGAATTCCATGTGCACGTCGATGCGTCATCTATTGCATTAGGAGCAATGTTAGAACAACCAGGAGCAGGAGATATTGACCATCCGTTAGCCTTTGCTAGCAGGAAGCTCTCAACAGCTAAGATAAATTACACTACCACTGAGAGAGAAGGTTTAGCCATGGTGTATGTGCTGCAGTAGTTTCGTCACTACTCGTTGGGAGGACACTTTAAGATGTTCACTGATCACTCTGCGTTGAAATACCTAGTCAACAAGCCAGTGTTGGGGGGAAGGATATGCAGATGGCTTCTGTTATTTCAGGAATATGATTTCGAGATTGTGGTCAAGCCAGGGAGAATGAACAAGGGACCTGACCACTTGTCTAGGTTAGAACATGGAGAGGAACCTACTAGTTTGGAGGATACATTATCAGATGCACAGTTGCTGGCCATCAGAAAGGTTGATGATCACTCCGTCAAGATAGTTTAGTTCCTATCAACAAGAATGGCACCTCGCGAATATACAGTCATTCAGAAGAAATAGTTGGTAGTTCGTGCTGCAGATTTTTCACTTATAGTTGGATAGCTATATAAGATGGGACCTGATGAGATTTTGAGGAGATGTGTTATGGAGGCAGAAAGACCATTGATTCAGGCAGAAGGACACAAAGGCATCGCAGGAGGACATTATGCAAGAAAAGTAACAGTGCAGAAGATTCTTAGAGCTGGCCTCTGGTGGCCCACTTTACACAGAGACACTAAGGAATACTACAGAGCCTGTGATGTATGCCAAAGAGTTGGGAAACCTTCTAGAAGAGATGAGATGCCTTTAGCACCCCAGCTAACCTTACAGGCATTCGAGAAATGGGCCATTGATTTCATGGGACCTATCAACCCACCCGGAAAGCGCACAAGAGCTCGATACATAATCACTGCAACAGAATATTTGACCAGATGGGCAGAAGCAAGAGCAGTTAAGGACTGTAGTGCAATTACAGTCGCGCGATTCATATTTGATGATATCATAACCAAGTTTGGATGCTCAAAGATCCTTATGAGCGATCAAGGTACACATTTTATTAATAAGACTATCGAAGCCTTGACTCAGGAATTTGAAGTTCACCACCAGAAGAGCACTCCATACCATCCTCAAGCGAATGGTACAGTTGAAGCTTTCAACAAAATCTTGGAGACAGCGTTGACGAAGATTTGCAGTGTGAAAAGAGATGATTGGGATTTGAGAGTACCAGCAGTGTTATGGGCCTATAGAACCACTTGCAAGAAGTTGACAATGCAGACCCCCTTTAAGTTGGTTTATGGCCTAGAAGCAATAGTACCTATGGAATATTTAGTTCCTAGCTTAAGAATTGCAACATTTACAGATATGGATGACACTAGCGTTGTTCAAAACAGGCTTGCGCAGTTGGTAGAACTAGAGGAAGACAGATTTATTGCAGGATTCCATCAGTAGGTACAGAAGGAACAAGAGAAGGCTTACCATGAAAGATACATCAAGAAGAAAGCCTTTAAGCAAGGAGATCTGGTATTGGTATATGACAGCAAGTTCATGAAGCATCTAGGGAAGTTCAGGACACATTGGCTGGGGCCATATGAGATGGCCTATGTTATAGAAGGAGGAGATGCGCAGTTGAAGACTTTGAACGAAGAATGGAAGGAAGGTTTAGTGAATGGGAGCCAGTTGAAATTGTACTATGACAACCAGTTGCCTCGCAACTCTCAGTAAAAGCAGAAGGAGAAGGGTCTAGGTACCAGGTGCAGTTGAAACTGGGTACCAGACATAGAAAAGACAGTCTGCACAAGGAAGGGAGAACTGAGAAGAAAGCACAGACTGCTCTGCGCAGTCTGAAGTCGAAGAAAAACAGAAGGTTCAAACCTACAGTGCCTCGGGACGAGTCACAGGTGAGTGTTGGGGGCTTGTTGGGCCTTGGGTATGGATTAGGAAAGAAAACGAAGAAAAAGGAAAAGAAAAGACGAACTGCGCAAAAGGCACATTGACTGAGATTGGGTCGAAGTGGTCAAAGAAGCAGAAAAGAAGGAGCGAAGTAAGGAAAACAAGTCGTTGGACGAGAAGACCGAGGGGAATAGATCAGCAAGGAAGAAGGATTGTGAACAACTCAGCAAGCGAAAAAAGCCACCAATTGATGCTTTGGAGCACCTCACGGGAAAGATGGAAAGACAGGCTGGCGAAACCCGGAAAACGCGAGTCAACGTGGACCTAGGGTTTTGGTATTTAGGGTTTTGACACCTAGGTTTCGACCTAAGGTTGTCTGAGAGTCATTGTAATATATAAATAAGGACCTAGTGAGAGAAGAGGGGTTCGTTGTTTGATGTGGGTTGTTGATTCTGAGTTTGTCATTGTGGATTAAGAGAGGACTATTGTTGTGAGCGAGAGACGTGTTGTGTGTGAGAGCACTCTGGTGTTGTAAGATCTTCAACTGGGTGCGAAGATCAACCCTACAGCTGGGTGCGCAGGGTGGGGAGAGAAAGAGAGAGAGATCTGCAAGCTAAGTGTGCAGACAGAACTGTATGTTTTCATATAATATCAAGAAACGCAGTTTTGTGGACGTAGCCCTAGGGAGAGGGTGAACCACGTATATCTTGTTGTTCTGTGTGATTGATGTTGTGTTTTTTTGCCTTCTGCTATTATGTTATTCTGTTATTGCATCATTGTGTTAGATCTGAGATATAGCTCGCGCAATAGGCTTAAAGAAGATAAAGAATAGCTAGGTTGTTGTGTGTTGTTGCCTTGGATCCACTTTGTATTTCCTCTGGTTGTAGACACATGTGTCCTGCAACCCCCTATTGCTACTTCGGGTGAGACTGCATTTGCTTCGCAGGTGTTGCCGAAAGGGCCAGTAGTTAGGGCTTGTTGGTGCGCTGTTAGAGTTGAACCTTGGGTCTGCCCCTGTGCCAACAGAACACAATACCAGCAATTGGAGAAAGATACTTACACACAAGAAACACAAGAGAGAGCGAGTGTGCAAGTAGTCAATTGGGTTTGGCTCAGGTGGTTGGGAGGAATTGCAATCCTCCCCACCCAGGTTCAATTCCCACAAGTGACATGTTGAGCTCTTAATGAGTATATTGTTGTAATGGCTTTGAGCCCTATTGTTGACCGGCTTTGTGCCTTGAAGATTCTAGGGTTTACTCTAGGTACCATCCTCAAAATGAGGGGTACTTTGAGGGTTTTCCCAGGCAATGTAACCTAGAAAAAAAAAAAAGAGCAAATATGCACGTATGAGAGAAAATTGACAAAATTGTAAACATATGTTGTACACTCTATAATTCATTAAGTATTTATAAAGGTGAATAGGAATGTACATGCACGAGCAACATGCAAAGCTTTTATCACTGGGCTTCTTTCCAAATAAATTTCATCCAAGGAAAGAAAGCTATAAGCTTAAGCAGTTAGGAGTACAATGCCTACTAATTCATACCAATTCCTTGATTAAAATATGTCCATTAACGAGGATGTGAAGTACCTTATAAACAAATTGATACAAAATATTTTATTTATAGCAATCAAAATTAACACGTCGAATATGAATCAAAAAAAAGGATGTGAAGTACCTTATAAACAAATAGATACAAAAAAATTATTTATTGCAACCAAAATTAACACAACAAATACGAAACAAAAAATCTCTTTTGAATGTTGATTGGGAAAGAAATTTGAAACCACTCACAAACTTTGTTGTATGTTACCTAAAAACATGAGTATCCAAATAACAGACTCGATTAAAATTGCAAAAGAAAGCCATGCTCCTTGAGTCCGATGTGCATTTAAAATATGCATCCATACATATGTGCACATTTATGTGGATTAATTATCTATGTATGTACATTCAGCGTAATGCTTAACCTTATTGATTACTTACCATTCTTTCCCTTTGTCGTTTCTTCTCAGCCTTTACAGACAATTCCTCCAACGACATTCCTTGTGTAACATCTCGTTCTATCTTCTTCCTCCATACAAATCTGTACATAGAGTTTAATACACATCAAAAGGCATCACCTAAATCTGGGATTCTATGCACCAATCCTTGCTTTAAATCCATATTAAACATCGCAGAATTTAATACAATAGAAGAATCCAAAACTTCAGATTCTTAATAAGCAGACAAGAGGCAATCAAATCCATTTTAAAAAGCCAGACTAGGACTCTCTGTCAAGATCTAATCACAGTTTTCCTGCCTTGAACCTGTTATTGCATTTTATCTGGGTTAAAAGCAAATGACTTCATTAGAAGGAAATTCTTTTGTAAACTTATAATTGATAGTAAGTGCCAAGGTGTCCACCAAAATATGCATATCTGATGAAACACCAAGCACTTCCAGGTTAAGGAAATCATTCAAGATATATGACAGGAATCAGATGGAAAAACCTGCTATGCTCAGAAATATGAATTAGACAGGAAATGAAATTTGATGCCCAGAACAATAATATAATAAAATTTCTATAAGAGATATGCTCTGAATATTTGGAAAACACCATTGTGTAACAGCATAAGTTATACCCACAATTCATTTATACTAACTAGAAAATCGAAATGAAATCCTGTGGAAGTTGTATTATGGACTAATAAGCTTTATTAGGGCACAATATCCAAACAGTCATTTACACACTATGATTAATGAAAAATATCTCAGCATGTCGTGTCCCCTCCCCTTTGATCCCACCAGAGGAGGGACATACTGGCTTAGGGGACTCCCTGTAGGCCATAGTCCCCACCCAAAGGGGAGCCATGGGGCCTTAATGGACACCAAGAGGAAAGCAGCTGGTCTAAATGTTTTCATGGGACAAAAGCAAGGAGGTAAAAAGTGTTAAATTTTGAGCTTGATTTCTTAAGCGGATTATTTCTTTGAATTCTTCAACACTTTGATTCCAGCTTAATACATTTCAACAATATAGAATCATAACTGAATAGCAAAAATCATGTAGATACGTAAGCATGCACATCAACAACACATATACCCTGGGGAAACCCTGTACAGGGAGAAAACCCTAGCAAGTGATATTCCTTTATTGCATTAATAATGTAAGATCACTTACAAACATCCACCATGAAAACACTGCTCTTAAAGAGCTTACCAAGTTGACTCTGACCTGACAGAGAACTAAGCGACCTTGCTGATATAGACGTATCCAAGTTGCTTTCAAAGACTGAGATATATCAGCTTTGATATGGGTTGTTGAAGCTGCCTCTAATTGACTGATATGCACCTCTGATATGTTGTCTCTAAATGCTGATGTTACAGCACTGTTATGCACCTTTGTATGCTGCCTGTATATGCTGATATGCGTCTCTATTATGCTGTTATTACAGCACTGTTAAGTGCCTTTATATGCTGCCTCTATATGCTGATGTTACAGCACTGTTATGTGCCTTTGTATGCTGCCTGTATATGCTGATATGCGCCTCTATTATGTTGTTATTACAGCACTGTTACGGGCCTTTATATGCTGCCTCTATATGCTGATGTTATAGCACTGTTATGTGCCTTTGTATGCTGATATGCGCCTCTGTTATACTGTTATTGCAGCACTGTTACGCACCTTTAAATGTTGCCTCTATATGCTGATGTTACAGCACTGTTATGCGCCTTTGTATGCTGCCTGTATATGCTGATATGCACCTCTATTATGCTGTTATTACAGCACTGTTACACGCCTTTATATGCTGCCTCTATATGCTGATGTTACAGCACTGTTATGCACCTTTGTATGCTGCCTGTATATGCTGATATGCGCCTCTATTATGCTGTTATTACAGCACTGTTACACGCCTTTTATATGCTGCCTCTACAGCTGATATGCGCCTCTATATGTTGTCTCTATATTCACCCTTACCCTGCATAACCATTGTGTTGAAGAGAGGGGTCGACCTCTACTTATAAAGGAGTGAAGAGGAGAAGTAGATGGCACGAATTAGGAACTTGTTTGCATGCTTTAACATAACTCAGCT
>SNQJ01S0083658.1:43538-58813 GCA_010110895.2 Picea sitchensis
CCGGAAGTTAAAACCTGCTAAAAATAGTAAATTGCCAAAATGGCCAGAAAACTGTTTTGAGCCATTTGGAAATGGTGGGTGGCCACCAATATCCACCTAGATCAGGACGACCTCTGGTTCAGGGTTGAGATTGTGGATCGTCGGGGGAGAGGTTGGAGGCCTTACTAACCACTCTGCTCAATCATGGGTCTAGCCTAGATGCGGCCCTTCATATTCCAGTCCCAGAGCATGCAGAAGGGGTTGATGCACTAGCGACAGGTGCTATGGATTAAGATTTGCACTTGCAGGACACAGAGAATGGGCCTCCTCTAGGCTCATAACTTTGCTCCCGGTCTCATGTTCTGAATTTTTATAGTATTTTTTTTGTATTGATGAACTATTGTCATATTTGGGCCCTACATGGCACTGAGTCGCATAGACGGTTAAACTTTGATACTCCTAGTATTTATTTTAGTCACGGTTTTATTTTGTTGCAACGGTTGAATTGGTTTCCCTTATGGGCAATTCACACCAGTAACTATCATGTTATGACTGTCATAATTGTATATTTTGGCTCTGAAAGGTAATTTATAGAAAACTAAATTACAAAAAAAAATTGCCATGTAAAATTGTGGCTAGGGTGATTTGGTGATATGGATTGGTTCGAGAATGAAATGAAAGAGCACAATATTACAAAGATAACAGAAAGCACGGCTTTTGAAGTAGAGTATTATAGTGAAAACCAAATTTTATTAATGAATCAAATGGTGAAACAAACTGCGATGTAAATAGCGATACAAAGTGGTTAGAATGGTGGTAGCTTATCTTTTAGAAGAGGTGTGACAGTGACACTCATTCGCAAAAGCTCATAATAATACATTGAAGCTACCTTTTAACATAATGCCAAAAACTCTAAGAGGGAAAAAATTTAAGATCCAAAAACGCTAACCTTGAGCATTGTTGTGGGAGGAGGAATGCAGGCCCCATTAACTTAGTTGGTGTGTCAACTTCCAAATCCATAACCTTCACATACAAACTCTATTTTGGGCATTCTTTGGACCATTAAAAAGTTTATTTTGTGTTTTTTATGTGTTGGCAAGTATGTCTTTCATGAATAGGAAGGTTGTCAAACTCACTAAAAATGCATGGGAAGGTCCAAAAAAATACATCGAAAGTTCAAGACCTACAAAAATGCTATACACTTCACAAGTTTCAAGATCATATTTTAAATGGTGGAAAACCTAAATGGCCATCTGGATCAATCATTCCCACTTGGGAGGCATTGTTCCTCATTTCGTCAAGTCCCTACATCAAATGGGGAAATTTATGTTGAATTTGGTCCCAAGGAAACCACTTTCCTTTATGAAGTAGTGACCATGCTTTAACAACCCAATAGAGTTGTATGTTCGGTCTACTCATCTTGGTGTCCATATTCTGGTCCATTGTAGCATGCACAATGCAATCAAGGTTGAACTCTACATGGGGCAAGTGCTCTGCCACCATCATGGTGTCTCAGAGATAAGCTACCATCATTCTAGCCATTTTCTATTGTTATGTAGATTGCAATGTTTTTCACCATTTGATTCATTGATAGAATTTGGTTTTCATTGTAATACTCCATTTTCAATATCGTATCTTGTGTTGTCTTTGTAATACTATGTTCTCTGATTTCATTCTTGATCTAATCGAGATCAATGGTATTAGAGAAATTTGCACTCTATTGTTCTTATATGCATGTCTCTTATGAGGTCAAGGTACAAGGAGTTGGGCCTCAAACTAGCCAAGCTAATGAAAACTTCCCTTGGTGATCCAAGTGACCTCCCATGGTGGATGAAGCAAAGAAAGATGATGAAGCATGAGATCGTATCAAGTTGTTGCTCCAGGAATCCATTAAGTGCTAGAAGAACAAAATGAAAGAGCACAATATTGAAAGATAACATGAGATACAATATTGAAAGTTGAGTATTACAATGAAAACCAAATTCTTTTAATGAATCCAATTGTGAAAAAAACACTTCAATGTACATAGAAATGCAAAATGGCTATAATGGTGATAGCTTGTATCTAAAAAGAGATGTGGTGACTACTAAAAAATCGCTTCCAAAAAACCCTAAGAAGCAAGAACATCCCTAACACTAGCATGATTAGGGCTAAGCGGGAATGTTGAGTTGAATGAATCTGATTTGTCCAAAAAGAAAGGGGAGCCTCACTAAGATTACAACTTTTCACTCAATGCTCTATTCTGGGTCTTCTTTAGCATGTTGGAAAGAACACTAGCAGATTGAGTAATAGCCCCAAAGGTGATCTGTAAATGAGGGACTTATAGCCCACTAGCTTCCCCAACACGGATCCTTGCAGAATAAAACTTATTGTCTATGTATTGGCTATGTTCTTAGGCTCGTACATAGTGCTCTATCTTCTAGATGCTTCTAGGCCTCTATCCTCTATCTTGTGCAAGGATCTTTGCAATCACCTCATTCTTCAATGGCATGTAAGGTCCCTATTGTCTAGTATGCCAATGGAATCTTTCGAGTTTTAGTTTCTATGTTAGATTTTATTCGAAGTGCAACTTCTCTCGGGTGTATTACTTAGAAGGAACGTGATTATGGCTCTATTTGCAATGCTATGTTCCCATTCTAGTGGCTTGATTGATGGATTGTAATCTTTGTTGGAATACATAGAAATCTATAAGCATATACATCATCCCACCAATTAGAACACTGTCAACAATTGTCTACTTTGGCCTTGTGCTAGAAAAGAAGGCAATGGAAAATTGTAAATTCTCTTTCTCTGAACTATGGTAACCAAGTCTCAATGTTGCATCCAATGAAGCTTTATACAACAATTGATTCAACAATACTCCCACACTTGGAGAAATATATACCACCCATGATGACAAAGAAAAGGAGTGCTTTGCTCAATGACAATGGTATCCAAGAAGTGATATATAAACATGCTCAGATGAAGACCAATGATATAAATGACATTCATAAAAGAATGAAAAACTCTCTATTATTTCCCTCACTCATCAAATCGAACCTTATATAGAACAATTCATGAAGTGAGTTTGATTGCAACAACAATAACATCTAAAATGTCAATCCATTGCAAATAAATAAGTTGCTCAACATAAACAAAGTCAACACAACATCAAATAACATAATTTTTTCCAACAACGAGAGGAGAATGCCAAAAACATTTTTCTTAGAATCCAACTATCAATATTTGTTTACATCTTCATTCTATCTTAAAGTAAAACATCATACTAGTCCTTGGTGATCAACATTAAAATGTCAATACCCGTTAAAGAGTAGAAGTCATTTCTTGAAAAACTCGATCGATTTTACTAACCCACCACTCAAAACATTAACTACCCAATCATTGTAAGTGTTGTTTGCATGTGGGTGTTATCGACCATGGCTGAGGTGAACATCCAACAACCAAACAATGTTCTACAATTGCATATGGCCTCCAAGGGATGCACACGGGCTTGTCGGTGAGATAAAATGCCCAACAAAGTAATTAAATCGACCAACAAGGTAATGAAATTTCTAGGTACGAAATAAATTGCTCAAGGGGATGTAAACTCACCTGGGCATGAAGTAAAACACCCAAGGATGAAGTAAAATGCCAAGGGGTATGTGAAAATAAAATGCCAAGGGGAATGTGAAAATGCCCGAGGAATGTAAACTCGACCGAGGACAAAATAAAACGCCAAGAAGAATGTGAACTCACCCATGCATAAAGTAAAATGCCAAGGGGTATGTGAAAATGCCCGAGGAATGTAAACTCGACCAAGGACAAAGTAAAACTCCCATAGGAATGTGAACTCATCCATGCATAAAGTAAAACACCCAGGGGGATGTGAACTCAGCCTAGACAAAGATAAAACGTCCCGAGAAAGATAAAAATTCACCCAACAATAAGAAATCCGTCCAAGGGTGTGTGAAGGCATGACCAACAAACAAAGTTTAGCTCGAGGAGTGAAGTGGTGACTTGCAGGTAAGAGAAAAACTCGAATAGCCATTAAAAAATGATTTAGTAACTCCCACTTTATTTGCAACAGATCCGGAATGAGAGCCATTGATTTCTCATCTTCGAAATCACCCAATGGTGGAGGATAAAGAGTTGTTGGAATCTGTATTGACAATCAAAACACTGCAATATGAAGGTAGTTGAGTTCTAAGCTTTATAACTAACACATAGTTATTAAAATACTACATAGTAGCCATTAAAATACAAACAACAATTTCAATAAACCACAAATGCCAATTAACACGGTAACAAACTCAACATACAAACCAAAACCAATTCACATGGAGATATTATTTACCCTAGAAACCCAAATGGGAAAACAAGCTTTGAATGTGGCTCAGTGTTTCATTCTGATAATCTTTGGTTACAATGCTTTCATGGCTCTCTGTCCACCCTCCTCTCCTTAGCAAAAAGACCCATTGAGAATGAAATTCATGAGAGAAATAGGGAGAGTTAGCGGGGGGTAATGTAAGGCCAATAGCCATGGCCTTTCACTTCCCATTTCTCAGCCTTCTCTCCTATTTGTTTTTTTATTTCCATTTAATTCTCTTTTTTTCTTTTTTCCTCTCATATTCTCATTTTATTCTATTCAACTTTTACATTTACATTGCTTACATAGTTTGTTGACCTTCATAAATTGTCAGTTTAATCTTGCAGGTAATGAGTATTACCCATTCATTGGTTCTGATCCTTTTCGGCTCACACCTCCCCATTAAGAGGCTTTTTGGTCTCCAAAATCTTGAAGGAAACCATTCTGGGTCAATGTGCCTTCTATATGCTTGCCTGGAATGTGACTCTAACTATGGCTCTTGGCTACAACTTCGAATTTGGCTCATGGATCTAGCTATTATCTCGGGTCTGTGGCTATGGCTCTATATTTAGTTCTGGCTCGCTTGCTCCCACATTGCAGAAGTCTGCTCATTGACTCTCAACTCTGAGCAATCTCTAGATCCAAACTCTGGACTCAACATCTATTTCCATCTCCCTCTTTGTCTTGGAGACAGTCTATCTAGGCAACCAATGAAGCCAAGTTGAATGTTGGTCTATGTTCAATGTGACCCCAACAAGTTATGCCATCGTGTATCAATCCTTCAAAAAGAAGTGTGGCTTGCCTTCTCTTGCTAGGATTAATTACTTCCTGGTATGGAAACAACACTCTAGTGCCTACACATGTTTGCAAGCACATCACAGAGTTCTTAAGAACTCCTCCTTCCAAGGTCATTGACCCTCGTACATCGATCTCTAGCACATCTTGAAGAAGGAAAACTTCTTCTAGAAAATTGTAGGTAGCAAATGGAATGGGACTGCCTTGATGATTGGCATCAACCTATTGTCCTCTTCAATGGTGACGTAGTCCTCATGTGTTACTATCTCTCCTTGGACAATTTTTTCTCCTTGATTATGAGATGGAGGCAATTCTCCATCTTTGTTAGTCTTCACTTTCCTCACTCTCCTCTTGGCTATGGGGTTTTTGGGGTGAATCTCTAACTGGAATTGCCAACACTTCGCTTCCCAATGTCCACTCAACTTGCAGTGGTGGAAAAAGTTATTTTTGTTGATACAAGGACTACCTAACATACTCCTTCTCTCCATGTGCCTCTAAGTTCGTTGTTGGATTGGAGAAGTCTTGTTGCCATTCCTCCTCTGAAATCAATCTATCCCATGACACGTGGCTTTCTTCTCCCATCAAGATGCCACATGGTGGCCTTTGTTCCCACATAAAGAACATGCCTTTGCACACCAACAATGCATAATGTTATGGCATCTCTTCTCGCAACAATGACAAACAAGGGATGTCTTGTTTGATGAAGACCTCTTGGTATTCTTCTTCTTCTTTCCTCGATTGATTGGTTTGTTGCCTCTTATGAGTGATGATGCAAGTTGAGTCTTCAATCTCTTCTCATCACTACCCTTCTTGAAACCACCACAATAAGGATTAGATGGCAATGGGCTTGCTTCTCCATCTGTTATTGCTCTTTCTTTTGCTGAGCAAGCCCATTCTGCCACATCCTTTGCCTTCACAAATGTGGTCTTCATGGCCATTGTCTTTTCCACTCTTCCATCGAATCTTAGGCTTTCATGATTGGTCCTCTGTGCAATGACAATGGGGCTCATGATTCATCGACTTATATTTCCTAGCCCTTATCCATCATAGTCCATCTGCTTTAGGAGCTTGGAACACATGTGTCTGGATGCTTCTCAAATTCACCAAAATGCTCATAAGAGAAATCCAAGGAATATGAGCTTACCAAAGTGGTCTTTGTCATGGTGTCGGCTAAGGTAGCGGCAATGGAAGGTTGCCATCTTGCTTCTAAATGATCTTCAACAACTGTTTGGAGTCTTACCAAGGCCTACTCCTTCTTTTCCAACTCTTGGTGTAGTTATGGCATTATCTGTGTGAGCCTCTCCTCTTGCCAGCTATCCATTTTGTTGACCTTCTCACCAAGGTGTGAAAGTTGCACTATGTACTTGTCCCAATCTATCATGACCACATCGAGGGAGTCTTGGTGTTCTTAAAACTTTTTCTTTAGCAATGGTAGCAATTTGGTAGAGGTATCAAGGTGCTTCTCCATCTCTGCTATCCTCTGGTTGAACATTTGGACTTGCTCCTTCAAGTGCTTGTTCTCTTCTCAAATTTGAGCATTGTTGGCCCTTAAGTCTTCCAACGTTTCTCTATTTATTTTACTCGTGTTGAGGTTTGCAATGTTTTGTTCAAAGTTCTAGCAGTTGTCATGGTCAATTATACAACTGCTCTGATACCATGTGATCCATAAATGAAGGACTTATATCCCACTCGCTTCACCAACACAAATCCTTGAAGAATAAAACTTATTGTCTTCGTCTCAATTTTGTTCTCATGTTTGTACAAAGTTCTCTATCTTCTAGAGGTTACTAGGCCTCTATCCTTTGTCCCGTGCAAGGATATTTTCAATCACCTCATTCTTCAATGGTATGTAAGGTCCCTGTTGTCTAGTATGCCAATGAAAATTTTTGAGTTTTATCTTATATGTTTGATGTTTTTTGGAGTGCAACTTCTCTTGGATGTATTACTCAAAGGGCATGTGATGATGGCTCTATTTGCAATGCTCTATTCCCATTCTAGTGGCTTGATTGATGCATTATAATATTGATTGGAATACACAACAATCTATAAGCATATACATCATCCCACCAATTAGAACACTATAAATAGTTGTCTGCTTTGGCCTCGTGTTAGAAAAGAAGGCAATGGGAGATTGTAAATGCTCTTTCTCCAAACTATGGTAGCCAAGTCTCAATGTTGCTTCCAATGAAACTTTATATGACATTTGATTCCACAATACTCCCACACCTGGAGAAATATATACCACCCATTATGACAAAGAAAAGGAGTGCTTTGCTCAATGACAACGATATCCAAGGAGTGATATATAAATATGGCCAAATGAAGACCAACAATATAAATGACATTCAAGGAATGAAAAACACTTTATTATTTCTCTGACTCACCTAGTTGAATATTATATAGAACAAGTCATGAAGTGAGTTCGATTGCAACAACAATAACATCTAAAATGTCAATCCATTGTAGATAAATAAGTTGCTCCAACATAAACAAAGTCAACTCAACATCAGATAACATAATTTTTTCCAGTAATAAGAGGAAAATGCCAAAAACATGTTTCTTGGACTCCAACTATCAATATATGTTTACATCTTCATTATGTCTTGAAAGGAAAACATCATGCTAGTCCTTGGCAATCAACATTAAATGGTGAATACCCATTAAAGAGTAGAAGTTGTTTCTTGAAAAACTCAATCGATTTTACTAGCCCACCACTCAAAACATTAACTATCCAATCAATGTAAGTGTCGTTGGCATGTGGGTGTTATCAACCATGGTTGAGGTGAACATCCAACAACCAAACAATGTTCTATAGTTATGTACAACCTCCAAGGGATGCACACAAGCTTGTGGGTGAGATAAAATGCCTAACAAAGTAATTAAATCGACCAACAAGGTAATGAAATGTATATGTATGAAATAAAATTCTCAAGGGATGTAAACTCACCCAAGCATGAAGTAAAACACCCGAGGGATGTGAACTCACCAAAGGGGATGTAAACTCGGCCAAGAACAAAGTAAAACACCTAGAGGAATGTGAAGTCACCGAAGAACAAAGAAAAATACCCAGAGGATGTGAACTCGGGCCAAGCAAAGATAAAACATCCTAGGCAAGATAAAAATTCACCCAACAATAATAAATTCCTCCAAGGGTCTGTGAAGGCACAATCATCAAACAAATTAGCTCAGGGAGTGAAGTGGTGACTTGAAGGTAAGAGAAAAACTCCAACATCCATTAAAAACTGATTTAGAAACTCCCACTTTATTTGCAACGACTCTGGAATGAGAGCCATTGATTTCCCATCTTTGAAATCACCCAACAATAGAGGATAGAGAGTTGTTGGAATGGGCATTGGCCATCAAAACACTACAATATGAAGGCAACTGAGTTCTAAGTGCTAGTTACCCAATCCTTGGGATTATGGTACTATAAATATTTAATCTAGGAGAAAATGAAGAGTCACAGGTTAAGAGGAACAACCATCCGACCTCTAGGAAGTTGAAACCAAAGATCACATGTTTGTATATATATTTCACTCACTTTAATACAACAAATAATGCGTGGAGTTAGTCAATCCAAGGATAATTTCAAGGATCCCCGGATGGGGTGACATGCGGCGACGCCTTGCCACATGGCTCAGCATCAAGCCACAACTTAAATGTTGTAGGCCGCTCCCCATCCCCTCCGCATTTACGATGGTAGCCGGCCATTACAGTTTCTATACAGAGGAGGGACTTCTCCCTTGCGCGAATGCACTCGCACAACCAGCATTCAATATGACAGGGTTAATAGGAAGCCATGTGATGCCGTCATTTGGAAATTCGAAAGTTGGAGAGCCTGGACAGAGCTAGTTCACTCTCGTTTTGGACCTCCCCGCCGGTTGGGAGCTTTAGTGCAGTTCTGGTTCATTCTTGTTTTGGTTCATTCTCTTTGTATCTCTATCCACCCCTCATCAGCAATGACAAGGAAGCGAGGCAGGCCTCGTCGAGGCTCGGCCTAGTACACCCACAAAGAGCAGAGGCAAAGAAGGAAGAACCTGGAGCGCGCTCTATCAATGGCGACTTCCATCCTCTGGAAGAGAGCACGAGCCGACCAATTGGCACTCCACGCCATTATCGTTGGGCCTGGGACGGAACGTAGCACGCGCACCATGGAAATTGAGCCTAGAAGTTGTTTGAAAGGAGGCGTTGTGGGCGAGTTTCCAACCTGTTATGTTGAAGAAACGTCGTACCTGGAGGATTTAGCGACCACCCTGGAACCCCAAGCCACGGTGCTTGAAATACAGGTTGTAAGCGGTCTGAAGGGAGAGCCGGCAGACGAATTCCCAATTTGTTTTGTTGAAGAGATACCGTGGACGGGTGACTACAGCCCCACCAACCATGTTGAGAAGGCAACGAGCGAGGATGAGGCTCGGGACAATGCCTGCGCAGAAATGAATGTGGACGAGACCAGAGTAGGGATGAATGTGGACGCGGCCAGAGCAGGACTGAATGTGATCGAGGCCAGAGCAGGGATGAACGTGGAAGTGGGGAACGAAACCTTCGACGAGGCAGGAAATAATGATTTGCATGGTCCACTCCTCCGTGCAGAGCATCTAGCTCTAGTGTTCGAACTCTGAGGCCACATGGTAGACCAGGAGCACAGAGCCCTCCTCATGGGACAACGTCTAGACTTGCTCCTTGACGCATACTCCAATGCTCCAGCAAAGAGGAAATGTCCAATGTGTGCGCAACCGTTCGCCATCCCAGCCAGATCCACGTGGCAGAAAGGCAATGGCGATAGGTCACCGGGTATCTGAGTTCTCCTATGCTAGTTTGTTTTCTGTTTCATCATGTTGTTGCTAAATGTAAACTTGAACTATGGCCATTTGTCCTGGTTTCCTTTGGGCAGGACAGAGGACAAAACAATTTTTAGCTTATCTTCCTAGACTCATTTCAGTCCAAACTATGTTGGTTTCTGGTAAAACGACAACATTTTTGGTGGTTCAGGACGACTATATCTCTATGTATTTTGTCAATGTTTCTCTGTTAACTTAATATAGCAGGTACTGTCTTTTTTACTTAAAAAAAAAAAAAGGATAATTTCAAGGATGGAAATTTATATTAAAATGTAGAAACTTGGGCTAATCTAACTAGTCCTTAATTTGCAAAATGTAAAATATTTGGCGATAGTTTTGTAAAAATATTCAAATTTCTAAGGATTTTATATAGTTTCTATAAAATTTTGGTGATTTTTAAGGTAAAATAATTTTATTCAATGGAATTTGGGTTAATCATTTTTAGAAAAAATGGAAATTGGCGAATATTTTTTCGGGAAAAACCATGGAAAATTAGTCCATTTGCAAAATTTAGCCCCTAAAATTTTCACTAGTCATAGGTTAATAGGAACAACCATCTGACCTCTAGGAAGATGAATCCAAAGGTCACATGTTTGTATATATATTTCACTCACTTTAATACAAAAATAATGCATGGACTTATTCAAACCAAGGATAATTTTAAGGATGGAAATTTCTATTAAAATGTAGAAACTTGGGCTAATCTAACTAGTCCTTAATTTGCAAAATGTAAAATACATGACGACAGTTTTGTAAAAATATTCAAATTTCTAAGGATTTTATATAGTTTCTATAAAATTTTGGCGATTTTAAAGGTAAAATATTTTTATTCTATGGAATTTGGGTTAATCATTTTTAGAAAAAAATGGAAATTGATGAATATTTTTTTGGGGAAAAACCATGGAAAATCAGTGCATTTGCAAAATTTACCCCCTAAAATTTCCCCTAATTCAATCCCTAGTGTTAGAGCTAGGTTGATGTTTTTAGATAACTCCATAATCTTCATTCTATTTGTTGCATATTCCAMGYTTTCTCCATAGGCYAAGCAATACCAACCATGCCACRCCATTGCTTCAAAGAGGCATCATCATTTCTCTGTGTCCATGAGCATATAAGAAGAACCGTTCAYTGCTAGTGCTCAAATACCCWAAAYCTAATCCTACTCATTTTCTAGGGAAYGGTTCATGTGCAACGAATCTYGTGTGTCAATTGGATATTCTCGATCGTTGGCATTCCTTATGAGATAAAAAGGCACTGGTAWATGGCATATCTTCTYTGCTCTGGTTAAAGGCGCGTCCATTTGTGTATCCCTCAGGTTTGTGATGTAGAGTGATGCCTAGATTAYGAGCCTAACCTAGATTACGAGCCTTGGTATCAGAGCGGAGGATGAACGTCAAGAGTTTGTCATTTTGTTTGTAGACATGACATAAAATTGCAAAAGTGAAAGTGGATAGCTTATGTAAGCGAAGATTGAAGAAGGGTGAGTTTTTTACATCCATCTGGCTATTCCTTGAAGTTGCATAGCGAATATGGGTCACATGGATGAATTCTTTATTTTTACAGTGTAGGGTTGCTAGCAAGTGATGTTAGTGACATTGTGCTTCTTGATGTTACTCCACTGTCACTAGGGATGGAAAGGAGATGGTGGAAGGAAATGAAGATGCCCCTCTTGTGAAAGAACCATGCGACATCAGTTTAGAATCCAAAGACCCATATGAAAATTTTGAAAGCATTGCTTGTTCACATAGGTTTTGTTCTACTTGCATATTCCTACATATTCGTAGAAAATTGCAAGAAAATTTGGTGACCATTCATTACCTCGAGCCCAATTACAATAAACAATCGAGTCCTCAACAATGTCAATTGATTCTTCTGAGGCAAACCTTGGAGGAGTGATGTTAGGCATTGGCGAACGCTGTTTAAAAAAAAATGTCTCGATGTTGTCACATGATTTGCAAGAAATCTAAGGGGCATTGTTTATGTATTTAAACTACTTAGATATTGTGATGAAAGTATTGCGAAGAGAAACTAGCAGAAAAAAAGAAAAAAAATGCATTCTCTTGTTTCAATTATGGGTGTGGTGTTTAGTGGAAAAGAAAACTATCCAGAATGGTTAATGAAGATCAAGCACACCCATATCTTTAATGATCTTTTGGGTGATATTTGTGATGGTGATACCAAACCTACCAAATTGACAATAGATAAAGAGCTTGCTATATGGAGGAATAAAGACAAGAAATATTATGCCTTGATTTATGCTTCTATAAGTGAAGAGGTGATTCATCATATCATATCTATAAAATATTCTTGGACTGATTTGAAGAAGTTGAAAGATATGTATGATTCTCATTCAAAGCTAGAGCTAATTCAATTGTTGACGAAGCTCTTCAACCTAGTAACAAAGGATAATGTTCTCACGGCTTTAGCTTCCGAAATTAAATCCATCATGCACGACATTGATGATACTTGTGTGAAGATAGAAATTGCTCTCACAACCTTCATCAAGGCCCTCTACCCCACATACTCTCGTTATCTTGAATCACTTCAATCTCGTGGACAATTGAAGTCCCTCGATTTTGACTCTTTAGTGGAGAAAATTACAGAATGTGAGAAGGATCTTGGGAAGAAAACAACTCAACCCACTCGAGAGATTGCATGCCTTGTTCAAAAAGAGAAGAATCAATCACATGATTCTTCAAGAGGAGAAGGCAATAAGAGAGGAAGCGAAAATAAGAATTTTAGAGGCAGGGAGGTTAGGCACAATCAAGGTGAGAGGTCTGATCATCACTTTGTTTGTTGGAAAGAATAGACATGAAGCAAACACATACAAAATCCCATAGGAAAATATAAATGACAAGCATGAACAAAAGGAAGACAAAGGTAAAGCTCCTAAATCCACTCATTTTGTTGTTTCTCACTGCAATATTGGCATAAATGATGATTTGTTCAAAGCTTCATTTGATTCTTGGAGAGATATCTGGTTGCTTGACATTGGTGCTACATGTGACATGACATTTAAAAGAGATTTTTTGAAGAATTGAATGACATTGTAGAGGGTACAATGTACTCTGCAAATAGATCAAGTCTCAAACTTGTAGCAAATGAAGCCATCGGGCTCAAATTGCCTATAGTCCCTATTTATTTTGCATGATGTTCTTTATCTCCCTCAATTATAGAGGAACTTCTATCTCTTGTGCACATTTGACAACAAGGCCATTCCATTCACACATTCGATGGAACAATTGAAATAAGGAGGTATTTCGACAACATGGTTGTCATGACAGGATGGGAGGATGACAAATTGTTGAAGTTGAAAGGGACATCTGCACGGGCACACAATTCTGCACATCTTTCTCACTATGATGAAGGTACGTTGTCTACAAATCTCTTGCGGCATGTTAGATTTGGGCACATCAACTATGATAGTCTTCCTCAGCTGAAGAAAAATGATGTTTCTGGTTTTCCTACCATTGCATGGAACTTGAAGCAATGTGAGGCTTGTATCCTTGGGAAACACAACAAACAACCTTTTTCATGTTTCCACTTCAAAAGCATACAAAAAACTAGAATCGATACACTTTGTTTTGTGTGGCCCCATGCTTTTTCATCTACTTTTGATAATAAATATATCATGACTTTTATTGATGACTACACCAAGATGTGTTGGGTTTACTCATTGAAACACAAATCTCAGGCTTTTGAAACATTTAAAAACTTTCATGTGTGGATGGAAAATGAAGCACAATCTAGTATTAGCACTCTTCGTTTTGACAATAGAAGGGAATATGCTTGTAATGAATGTGAGATCTATCTTTGTCAACATGGAATCAAACATCAAACCACTATTCCATACAATCCTCAACAAAATGGTGTAACAGAAAGAATGAACAAGACACTCTTGAATATGGTATGTTCAATGTTCTTTTTCAAAAATGTGAAGTTGATGTTTTGGGTTGATGCAGCTCTATGTGCAATGTATGTGAGAAACGTTACTCCATCTCATGCTCTTGGGAACAAGACTCCTTATGAAATGTGGTATGGATGCATTCCTTTAGTGAGGCATCTTAGGGTTTTTGGTTCCATCTGCTATGCCTTAATTCCCAAGGAGTAAAGAAATATGGTTGGTGTAAGGAGTCAAAAGTGAATCTTTTTGGGGTACTCAAATACCACCAAGGCATACCATCTTTACGATGAGGTAAACAAAAAGTTCATTCTTTCCAAAGATGTGTTTTTTCTTGAATCCACTGAGAATGAAAAGACTATTAAGCAACAACTTGATCATCTTGATAGATTCACCCATGTAAATACATATCACGAGTTTGATGACAAGATTGCACATCTTTAAGGGGGGGTCCCTATCTTGGATCAATATGTGGAATCTTCTTTTGAAGTGCCAGTGCCATCTCTCCCTCGTGAATAAGATCCAACCACTTCATCAGAACAAATAGTCCAATTAGATGACGAGATTGAGAGGATTGAAAGGTTGAACCTTGATAGGAATGCAACACCATATCAATCAGTGGAGCAACCTATACCATCACATAAAGGTCCAAAGTGGCTCATAAGGACACTTGAAAGTGTTCATCCCGATGAAGTTGGAAAGACAAGAACCATAAGTTATACAAGACAAGACGGAGGTGGTGTAGATAATTCAGATTCAGGTGATGTAAATGATATGGATGTTTCATTTTATTATGAATTGAATTTATCTACTAATATTGAACCAAATTCCTTTGAATAAGTTGTTTCTCATGATGAGTGGAAAGAAGCCATGCAAAAGGAGTATGATGCTCTCATCAAGAATGGGACATGGAAGTTGGTGGATCCTCCATATGGAACCAAACCAATTGGTTGCAGGTGGGTCTACAAGAACAAGTACAAATTGGATGGCTCACTTGACAAGCATAAGGTGAGGCTTGTGGCAAAAGGATATGCACATAACAGAGGCATAGACTATGCAAATACTTTTTCCCCCGTGACAAAATGGGCTACCATTCATACATTGTTGGCTTTGGCAACACATAATAGGTGGAAGATTCATCTCATGGATGTGAATACAACCTTCTTGAATGGATACCTGAAGGAGAATGTTTACATGTCTCAACCAAAAGGATTTGTTGTGAAGAGTAAGGAACATAAGGTATGCAAGATCATAAAATATTTGTATGACCTAAAGCAAGCACCTCATGCCTGGTATGAAACGTTAACTGGCATCTTTTGAAGATCATTTTCAAACATTTTAATCTTGATGATGCAACTTCGTTTGTCAAGAAATTTGGCAAAACTGTTGTATACCTTGTGGTGTATGTAGATGATAT
>SNQJ01S0083659.1:4505-15033 GCA_010110895.2 Picea sitchensis
TCTCAGAGATAAGCTGCCACCATTCTAGCGAGTCTTTCACTCTGTATTTTTACAGTCTCTGTACATTTCTTTCATTAATAGAAATCATGTATTACTGTATCTCTGTGTTTATGGTTGCATGTTTGATACGTTTATGTTACATTATTAGATATCCACGATATCTATGTGCATTTTTGTATTATATCTCCACTCTCATTTCGTGCCAAAAATAATCTGGATCACTTCTTCTGGCAGAATGTAAAAGATAACCTTCTTTATGCCAATTTGAAAGAGAAGACATAGATTCTGCATTTTATTTCCTTGAGTTTTGTACTTTCTGTGTATTGTCAATTCACAATTCTTATTTACTTCAATCTATGACTTTTAAAGATTGAAAGGCTAAAACTTAATAACACATCTATTGTGGTCTATTTAATCGAAAGTTTGTTCAGCTACAGTTTTTCCTCTGTTTATAATGTGAGTAAAACAAGAGCTATAGCTGTGTGAATTTCCTTATTTAAAATTTGCCTTTAAAAGATTCATTCGACATAATTCTTCTATTGCGGATAAGGTAAGATTTATCAGTATTGGATACCTTACTTTATTTTTACAGTTTTTGTTATTCAGTTCTACTTTTCATATATTCAATATCTATAAAAGACTCAAAGAAAGAAATATTGCCTCAATATTTTCTAATCATTAAACTCATTGAAGTTTCATCTAAAAAATTGAAGGTACAAAAGCACTACAAAACAATTCTCTTAAAATTATGGATGCTTGACATTATTCTGTTAGTTTTGTTTTATGCTTGATTAAGTAAAGGACAATTTCATTTGAGTGTGATTCAAGCCATTAAGAGTGGTTATTTGAAGGGTTGATTAACATATTTATGTTATATTCTCCTATTTTCTCCATTTAAAGTTTGGAAGTGTAGATTCGAAGGCATTTGCATAAGACAACCATGGGGAAAGGATTGAAGAGAGTGAGACTTCAAGAGTTGGAAGAAATCAACCAATGCATTCAAGTGGAGAATGTAGAGCTCAGAAGGATTCTACAAGTGGCAGAGGATGAGAAGCATAAATTGAGACTTGTGTTGGAGAATGTTGTGGAGGAACAAGTTGGAGAATGTTTCATTATAGAGGAGGCAAAAAGCCCCTCCAAGATAAGGCCAACTTGTGGCCATGATGGGTGTACTAGTTATGGTTCTTGTCTTGAAAGTATTGATGGTTACACATATTGTCAGATAATAGAGGATTCTCTCCAGACACCAGGTAACCAAGGTGGTTTCCTAGAAGCTTCATCCTCATACAAACCATGACAAAATGAGCAGTTGGCCAAAATTCAAGAAGATGACCAAGTGTCACGCACAGGAATGGAATTAAAAAAACTCTCAATGTTAAAATCCTTCCCTTGTTAATGATGATGCTTCTTTTGGTGAATTTGAAAAACATATTAAGGGAATTGACTTGAATTTGCTAAGGAAAATGTGGTATGAAGGAAAGGGTATTGGTATTAATGGCCAAGGCAACATTCAACCAATAGAGGTTGTAGGAAGGCCCCATTTTGTAGGATTGGGGTATGATGAAGGAGAATGCTCAAAAGTAGTAGAAGCAAAGGATGCTTCAAGCAAAGAGTTGAAATCATCATCAACACCATCACTGAGAGGGGGGTGAATCAATAATATATATTTTTAATTCTTTTAACCACAATATGTAAGTGTTATTTATCTTTATGATCAATATGTCATTATCATTCAACAAGTGTAGAGTAAATAAATCGTGAACAATGAACAGTCATACACATACACAGTACACCAGTATGTTTACATGGAAACCCAATGTGGGAGAAAACCACAGAATGTTTTTTCTTATATTTCTTTAAGAATTACATTCATTGGAAGAACCAACTTCAATTGTTCTCCAACTGCAATTGGAAGGAGGCTCTGACCCCCTATATTTTCAGGATAAAAACTGAGGGAAGCTCCAAATCCCCAATTATTTGTCTACAACCAGAAGGAGGCTAAAACCCCCTATATTCTTCGGCTACAACGGGGATACAACCACCTATCCTTGCCCCGTCCTTTTGTTCTGAAATATAAGTGTCAAATGATGAAACCACTACCACATTGTAATTGTGAGATATACCACTGTAAACTTGTACCAAAAACCTATAACCAACCTATTCCACTGACATGTAACCAACCAGTACCTATACTCAGCTTGTAACAATAAAACCCAACAGGTACGCGAATGTGTATGTTGCAACTCACATATATGTGTGACATGTCTATACTACAGCCTCTGTATGTATGCGTATTGTCTATACTATAGCCTACGTGCACCTTCAGAAAGCTAGGGTTTTCACATTTTTTGAAACTTAAAACACTTTGTTGCCTCTGTCACATAAACCTGCAACTTGTCATTATGTCTTATATGTAGCTGTGCTCTATGCATACATCCTATTATACAATCCTTAACCAAATGCATCTATGTCTCTCTAGTCATGTGCCATACATGTGTGTACAATCATGAACAAGTGCAATAATCCTCACATGGACTAGACATCAAACCCTTACTGATATGCAACCTCACACCATACAAACAACTTCACAACCACTTCATAACCAAAACCCTCAACCATGTACTGAGAAATACAAACTATGTCTCAACACTTGAACCAACAAGATGAACCAATGAATAATACCAATATACTAGTGTTGTATTTCTGTATATCTAGTTGATACCATAAGTGCCATACAACCAACACCCTCTCTAGAGAAAAACCTCAAACTTCCATGACCATATGTCATGGAGACAACAATATCCAACTACACAAAAGAACATGAAATACCTTTTGAATCTGTAGATAGATGTGTTGTACATGATCACTATAGACCTTCCAGGGAGCTTGCTTTCAGAATCCGAGAACCTAGTACCCTCACCAACTAAATATTTCATGGATTTTCCCACATGTGTGTGCCCTGTTATACTACCATCCCATGTACACATGCGCCCTTCTCCACTGAAACCCACTTACACCTCAAAAACTAAGGTTTTTTTCAGTATTTCTGCAATTCTGAACCTTTCGCCATCAACCCTTCATGCTACCTCTGAATTTCATAACTTTAGGTGTATCAATGAGTACCTGTAATAAACATTACACAATAATAGATATTCAATGTTCTCAATAGGTGATAATAGGAGAGTCTTGCTCTCTTATTTATACTTCCATGTAGCTTCCTCAAGGGGTTACCTTCTAACCAACTTAACCCAGCTTCCTTCTTTTTAGGGCTAACCCACTTCTAACAACTTGTCCACTTATAACCACTTTATCCACAAATAGTAAACTCTCCACTTCTTGTTGCAACTAATTTAATTTTAATTATTTTCTTATTGCAACAACTTAACCCATGATTAACTCCTAGTTTCACCCACCTTGACTAGTCAACTTCTTCTAGGAGTTTCTAGAACAATTTGACTTCTTTGACCTTCTATATAACTGATGAGGGTTCTCCAACTTCACAAGGCCATAACTCTCCAATCGTGAGGAGTTATGTGACGTTCCACATATCACCAGAAATGGAATGACATGCACTATCTATCTAGAATAGTCTTACCTGCCAATATACTAATATGCATACCATTATACATTAAACAAAGTTAATTATGTTAGCCATATTGTTGGGGATACCAGAATTTGCTATCATAATTACTTCAAGGGTTGACATCAATGAAAACCAACCCAATTAATCAAGAATCTCCCCCTTTGGCATTAATGGAAACACTCTGATGCAATACTGAAGTCACATCGCTCATAAACATGTCGTTGTGCTCTTTCTAACCATCACTCCCCCTAGAAATGTGCCTTTGTGCTCTCTCTCCAAGCATATAACTCTCTATCCATGCATCTGATGAACCTCTCCTCCTTTGACATCAATGGTAAAGGTAACTTCCTGGAGGGGATGCTCCCCTGACTAAACTATCCTTGGGGCTCCTCCCCCTGTGTAAATGCCTTTGATCTTCCTTTGTGTTTCTAAGCCTGTCATAACAAGATTTGCCTCACCCTATGAAATCTTGCACAGAAGGCCTTTTTACATTTCCCTATGCGGACTTTTCATCCCTTTTTGCAAATACCAGAGCTAAAAATAAATGTTTTCCACATGTACGCACCTTGCCTACTATATAGCATGTGTATACACAGGTTGCACCACTATAGCCCGTGTACATCGGGATTTGTGCCCAGATATGAAAAATGGTGTCGGGTTTCCATGTCACGACAGGAGATCAATGATCCTTGGCCTTCCATATACTGGAAATGTTCTGAATCGTCCCTTTAGTTCCATTTAAAGGCTATAATTGGGATAATTTCGAGCTATGGAAAAAAGGAGAAAAGAATTCAACTTTGAGAGCAAAGTTACTCTGGAGAAATTATTCACTTCATATTGAGTCTGCATCCCTTTGTCCTTTAAGTCTGAACACAGTGTTCAGCCCCCGATCTCTTCCCTTATTGATTGAGAACTTCACTGTCTCTCTTCTATGAGCTTGCCTTTGGTGGAGGATTGAAGTGGTGGCGGCCTAGCTGGAAAGAACTTAGTTTCTCGGTTCTGAACCGTGCCGACACGAAAGTCTGTAACTTTTTCACTTTTGTTGATCATATATTAATAGAAATACTCTTTTCCCATCCAATTGATATCTTGCAAATATTGGAATTATTATTCCATGGGCGTATTTGTTATGCATATTAATGGATTATGTTATTGAAAGTGCTAACATCATATATTATCACCATATGCTTGCTTTGCTTGGTTGTTGAGGACTAGTTGCGGGTATATTTCTTTGGGTCAAGTGTTCAATGATGGACTGCATCGAACGTCTGGACGAGGTAGGTATTTACCTTGTCTTGCTAGCATATTTGTTTGTATAGCATACTTGAGAATGGAGCTGATTTCTGCAGTCATTTTCGTCTGTTGTGGTTTACCCCTATCCATGTAGAGATTTTCCTCGTAACAGAACTAGCGACCATACTGGGGATTGAATCTTCTTTCTTAAGGTTTGGAGTGTTTTTATCCTTAGATTGATCTCGTTCCTATTGTGTTTCTTGTCATATCATTGTTTGATAGCCTGTGTTCACTCTGGGTCTGAGTCTTTCAACCTTCTCCTTTGCCTAGCTTTGTTTTTGAAACATATATGCGGGTTTTTGCTTGACAGTCACGTATATACGCCTGTTGTCCTTCTGCAAGCTGCATACATACGCATTGTTTCCTTGAACAGTCGCGTACATCAACCTCTTTTTCTTGTTTGTTGGATTTGGTGGCTACTAGGTAGGTTTTGATGATTGTTGAGTCTTCTTGGGTCTCTGTAGTGACTGTTAAGTGTCTGTGGGATGACAGGAAACCTGTCTTTGGTTGAATTTTTGGGCGGAGTCTTTCTCATCATCTTTTCATTTTGATTGTCCTTGTACAATGGGTTGGGTGTTTTTCTCCTTGGTATCCTACTTGAGTTGTCTCTTTCTATACACAGTACAGTCTTTATATATCAAGTTGTTGTTCAGTCCATGCATTTTCATTTTTCTTATATTGAAAATACAAAAATATTAGGCATTTTAGATTGATTGGCATTTTGATCTTTTGAGTCTATCATTTAGCTTAGTGCATGTAAAGAAAGATTGCATTTTTATTCAGAATTGCAGAGTTGAAATTGAAAATTGCATTGTTTTAAGAAGCATATCATTCATTGAAAATTGAAGTTAGGACTTTGCATTGTACTCATATTTACTTTACTTGTTGAGTCATAACATCATGAGTTTCACTGCCATACCTTTTTTAGTAAGCAGGGCCATTAAAATTAACGCTATAATTTAAAATGGATTAGTAACGATTTTATTTTCTAGGGTGCACAAACTAGCTTAAGATTTAGTGCCTTGGAATAGGATTTTGTGAGTAAACTTCTCCAAGGCTATTAAATCAACATATGTGTCTAACTAAGGGAGTGGAGAAATCCATTGTATAATCGGTAATATCAAGAGGCTCTACTTACATCGGAGTTAATCACGATGTCGTGCGAGGTTGGTTGAAGGGATATCCCCCTGATACCTTCTTAGCGTCGGAGATATTTCTGGGGATCTTGCTAGTGCCCTTACCTCCGTGAGAGGCGGTACTTTCAAGGTTTCGGGCTTTGATACCCTGTCCATACGATGGACCTAACTTACGATTGCTCGCTAATGCATCGGTTATACATTGGTTGCTTAGTTGCTTGAATTAGGTGCCACATAGGTTACTTGAGGGGTTATTCTGCAGGTACCCTAGGTCAAATAAGGGTCGGACAACACACAGCCTTTATGGAGGATTACCCCTCCGGGGGGATCTGACCGATTGGTTTTTATGCCCACGAGGGCCCTTATAACTGATTATGTTACCTCTAATCTTTAGAAGGGAGTCTCATGCCCCTCTTGGGCAAGACATATGTTCATTAGGGAGGGAGGCCCCTTTCAGCCACTTTACCCCATTTGTGTGCATATTGGTTGTTTGATTATTTTTGGTGTGCTCTCTGATTACTATTTGGCCTTAGGATTTATTTTTGGTATCTTGAGTCTTAAGTCATCGTGGAATCGGACCAGCCTCCCTGCCGGTCCCACCACTTGTTACAGTTACCACCAGATTTGGAGTCTTTTCCTTCTAAAAGGCATGGAGTCATTAGATGTGGTACACACACCTCCACTTTTTAGACTTCTGATTCTACAAGGATGAGTACTGAACTGAGTCATCAGAATACTGGGAGCCCTTCAAATCCCACACCTACTACAATTAATGGCACCACTTCGACTCCTACAACCACAATGGTTGTAGTGTCGGAGGCACCTATCATTACCACTACCTGTCCCATAGTGAATGCTCAATCTATTGCCTCGAACCCATTTGGGTCTCTTTCTCATTCATCGGGCTATAATGTTTAGTCCATCCCTATGGCCTCTAGTCCTTTTTCCTATGGTATGGCAAATTTTATTTCACAGTTTTCAAACTCCATCCCAGTTGTTGGCCCTAATGCTAGCATCAGATTTGGGGGAATAACCCCTCCTTATACTCCATCTTCATTTGGTGGTTCTCAAATCCCTCAAACGACTCCTAATATGGGATGCATTCCCTCTTTTGACCCCATGTCTAATCCTCATGCTTATGGGTGGAGAAACCAACCTGGCAAACAAGCTTCTACTCAAGTTTTGTCCTATAACCTCACATCCTCAATGTCAATTCCAACCAACACGTTTGGCATGATGAATCCACCTCTATCCTCTGGATTCACACCCAGAGGAGGTCAGCTTCACACCTTGGGCAACCCCCAACCCGGAGCCACTCCGGCTAGGGGCAACTTTTATAACCCTCATCATAACATTCCTACTGGAAATATGCCCAACCAACCTCTTATGAATCAATCTGGAGGAGGGTATTACAATATCGGAGGGCCATGGTTCTTACCAGAACCCTGGATGGGATACAATTCCTTAAACACAATCTTTCCAGGGAGCTTGGGGCCAGATGTCGCAACCTCGTCTCCATTTTTTGGCTACGCTTAATCTTCCAGACTTGTCTAAGTTGATGAATGACCATGTCTGTCATGATCCTACATCGCCCCCCGTCCCCACCAAGTTTCCTTCGGTCATTCCAAAATTCGAAGGTAAGAATGGCGAGGATCTTGGTGATCACGTTACCACCTTTCACCTATGGTGCTCTTCGAATTACCTTAATGAAGATTCCATTCGGTTAAGATTATTTCAACGCACCCTCATTAGGGTCACTACAAAAATGGTATATCGAGCTACCTAGGGGGGAATATGGGACCTTTAGTCAGATGGTGTTAGTCTTTCTTAACCACTTCTAATTGTCGGTCCGTTACAATGTTGGCCTATAACTTCTGTCAGCTTTATGCTAGGACACAACCACTCATATCTCGGATCACAACCAGGAGTGGCGAAGATGAAAGAGGTTGAGTAAGACCTACATGCCCTCATCCTTTCTTTTAGAATGGTTCCTTAAGTCTTTGCAGCCTCCTATCTCGAAGGACGTTGCTACATAAGGGGTTACAACTGAGGAAGAAGCAATCATCAAAGCCCATTAGTTAGATCGTATATACACTCAATCTAGGATGTTATACCACATTATTTTAAAGGCACCGAGGTCAACCTATGACCCTAGACAAAAGCCCGGACCTCATGCCGATGGCATTGTAGGCTCCGCCAATGTAAAATCTGCAGACTCGATGACAAGCCATTTGAAAGAATTGTCTCTAAAACAGTCTGCATGAGGGGTAGCTTCATCTGTGTCTTCCAATCCCACTTAGTTGACGGATGTACATTCTGTGCAATCATCGATCGGCCCAAATGGTAACTAGCTGTTGATAAATACTGAGAGGGGGGGGTGAATCAGTATTTAGAGCAATCAATTGATTTTCTCTTTTCTTTCATTGAAAACCTTAGGCTACTTTGTAGAGACCAGCTATTGTACAGTCTTAAGAAAACAAGAGTGCATCCAGAGATTTTATTATGAATTTCCTCATTCATCAGATGTCTATTAAGCAGTAATTCAGTGCAGTAATAACAAAATAAACCAACGCACATGAGTAAGACACATGAACACCAAAATTTAAGGTGGAAACCCAAATCGGGAGAAAACCACCACTGTCGTTGTCTCTGTCTTCAATAATTATTATTAATAAAATGTTTTACAACATTGTACTAGTACAGACTCATACTAGTACGCAGGCTTCTACCTGCAGAAGGCTGCAACCTTCTATCGTTTACCAGCCTTTCCTAGAAGGGAGCTTCAACCCCCTGAAGATAGCACCAGTTTCTACTGGTAGGATGCTTCTACTGAAGGCTTTAACCCTCAGACTCGCTGTTGACCGTGTTTCATCAATTTTCACACTGGATCGGGCAGTTTTAACCCCGGATTCAAATGTGTTCTATGCGTTGGCCATCATCTCCTTTTAGAAGAGACAGCTCTGGCATCTTATTAATACTTGTATCTCGAAATTACATCAACACACAATTTTCTAGTGTCTATGACAACAACTGCAATTATCTCTAAAGGAAACACAGATCTACTGACTGCAAGGCAGTTGCAAAAGCCTCCTAAAAGCACATTGAACAAGACAATAAACCTGGAGATGATGCCTCCGCTCTCCTAGTTGCTAAACCCACTGCAGAAAACTCTTTGTCAATGTAGATCTGCCACCCAACTGCCACAATGAGGTTCCTCCCTCCTCAAACCTTCCCTGCAGCGTGCACAAATGACTTCAGCAACCTGTAGATATCCCTACTGTCAGAAACTGGCCTCCACGTCCTACAAAAAGACCCCTGCTTCATATCAACATCCTTACCACCCGCCTTCTCTTGCATCTCCGCTAGAAAAGGGCATCGACCCCTTCTTAAGACCATGGGTCAAAACCACTCAACGCTAATGGTAATTTTTGGTTTACTCCACGGCGCTCTTATAATCTTCGACTAGGGTTTAAGATCTTGGCATAATGAACCAATAATGTGAAGGGAAAATCGGGTCCCTATTGCTCGGGTCCCTCATCAAATTTGAATTAAACCTATGCGCCCTTTTTAAATCGGGTTTCGACATTCCTTATGTATTGGTTTCTTTTTCTCTTGAGTTCGCGATTTATCGATCCCCGACTTCCTCCATACTCCTGACACGCGTCCCACCGAATGGACGGTTCAGCTTCCGCATCGGGGTTTCCTTTAGGGATTTCCCAGATCCTTCGTTCACGGGAATACCGATTTGTCGATTCCCGATACGCTGGTCCTCCGACGGGCCTTTGACCTGCCACCTGTCCTCTAGGGTGTCCCACACTCTATCTGCTTTATCGAGAAATCGCGTATCGCGATTTTGCGATGTCTGATGCACTTGTTCATGGGACTCGCGAAACTCCAATTCCCGATTCTCCGATGAAGCACCTACCACCTGTCCTCCAGGGTGGCCCACACGCTAACTGCCTTATCAGGAAATCGCATATCGCGATTCCCGATTCTCCGATGAAGCCTTGCTCCCGATTCCTGATTCTCCAATGAAGCCTTGCTCCCGGTGGCGCTCGATCGCTGCCACGCGTCCTTCCAAATGGACGGTCCCGATTATGTCGGGATTTCGAGACTTTCAATGTCCCCGTTCTCACGACCTTGAGAAATCCGATCTCCCGATGGCTTATCTCCCTCGCAGCTTCTGCAGATCTAACGGCTGTCGGCGACCCTCTTCGGCGATCATACGCACCTATCCAAAACTCAACCATACACTGATTTTCTTACATGAAAACTCTTCTTCTTCCTTTGCCTCATGCTTTGCCATCAATGACAATAGTTCCAACAATCTCCCCCTTTGTCATTGATGGCAATACTCTTCCTCTGTCTTTTTCCTCCCCCTCTGACATCAATGGCAAAGAGTGAACAATACCATGCTCCCCCTGAGATCATGTTGCATCTTCATAATAATCTTTTGCATATGACCAAGGCTCCCCCTTAGCTAGAGCATTTAGAGATGCTCATCAGCACCTTACAA
>SNQJ01S0083659.1:21353-49855 GCA_010110895.2 Picea sitchensis
ACTGGGGGCAAAGATTATGAAGGGAATATGTTGGCTGAGCCCAGGAATGGGCTCTACATGAAAATATATTATGCTTGAGCCCCAAGCTTGGGTGTAACTCTTTGTATACTAATGTAATTTAGTGTATGTATTTTTATATTCCCTTTCTTTTTTGTCTTTAGCTTGCTTATCGAGTTTTCCCTTAGTTGGCAGATGTCAACAAAGTCTTCGGTCTACTTAGGATTCGCAGACGGAGACAGTCGTCATACACGAAATTTGGCTTCCGCCTCTTGGGTGGTTTATTCACCTGAGCGTCTACTGGTGTCTTCAGGTGGCATATGCCTAGGGCCATCCATGAATAATGTTGTTGAATATAGCGTCGTTATAGAAATTTTATGCGATGTTATCTACATGGTATTCGCTCTTTAGAGGTTCACCTGGATTCCCAATTAGTAGTATGTCAGTTGAACGACAGTTACTGTGTGCGTGATCCGACTTTACTCCGACAATTCCTACGGGTACATCTTTTAGAACGATAGTTTGATTTTATTACTTATTATCACATACCTAGGAGTTTTAATTATGTATATGATGCTTATGCTAATTTCATTTTAGATTGGCATTTGTCACGTAACTAAAGCAAAGAAAACCATCTCATCAATGTACACATTGTAATATAAGAAAAGCCGAAGATCCTTGTTTTATATATATATCAAAAAACATGGTGTTTATAGTAAAAAATTGGGGCCAACACCCTCAATATAAATATACAGCCGATAATACAAGATCCATCATATCTACGCCTATGGCACCGGATGTGTGTCATGATAAATAGCTATGGTGTTTTCGAGACACCCAAAGATTTGAACCCAAGCTCTGGGAACAACAACTACTTGTCGTTGCATGGCCTCCGACAGATCCTCTACTTGAACCATTGGAATCCTATGTGTCAAATAAGACAAGTTTCCCTACACATTTTGAAGGCTTTTCTTTGCTTCTCCTCTCGCCGCCTCATCTCCTCGGTGCCTCCGACGATGTCAGGGAAGTCCATTCGCCCATCATGGACCTACATCTGCATCACACAAGTGTCTAGTTAGTACTTGAGCATCATCCAAAAGTATTTTTGTTTTATTATACAAAAATAAAAATAAAAATGAAATATTTAAAAACATTGACATACCTATGTCCCCATAAGCGATCCCTGGTCGCAGTGGCATGTCAGGGTCCCCTCTGAAGTCGATCCCTACATAGGGGTAGTCATCCAGAGCAATGAGTTGTCGCCTCCACCAGTAGAATAAATCATTGTTGTAGGGTGTGGGCATTGTACCTCTCCCTTGTCATCTCATTACCTCGGTCCATAATGCCATGGCTAGATTGGGAGGTCCTCTCAAAATGATCTTGACTCTAGGTCCCAAACCTGGAACCCGCTCGAAGAAAAAATTACATAAGATAGAGGAAAACCCAAAGTTCCTCTTATCACCCTTTTTGCACCCTGTCAACTAGCTCTTCATATTAGCCAATAGTGAGGTACACCAATCGTATATCGTGGGTCTCAAGCACTCTACATAATAGAACATGAGTGGCCTCGATGCCTGGTGCAATGAAGCCGATCCTTTGATCCTGGTCAAAATGAGGACAACAATCTTGAGGTTGAGATTGTTTATCACTCAGATGGGGAGTTGATTATTACAGATTATTTTGGTCACCTCAATGATCCTTTTACAGCATGTGTTCATGTTCCCAAAAGAGCCTTCCTTCATGAGAAAATTGATTGGATTTCTCTCCTCAAAAACCCTATTAAATAAGATCGTCCCAGGCTCTATTATACGTAGGGTGCGGTGATGCTTGATCATCGCACTTTGCCCTGAAACTGGTTTGCAACGTCTCCGTGGGTTGTCCTATATCTAGGGTGAGGTGATGATAAAAGACTAAGAAAAGGTTGAGCTTCACGAAAGTTCTAGAAGAGGATATTCTAGAATATGAGGTGGCTTCCAAATAGATGGTATCTTACTCGCTTCTTTGATTTGGTGGGATCATCCTAATCTCTTTAACCATCTCTCTTTCCCCTATATAAAGAGGGATTTCTCATGGAAGAGGCTAAGGGTAATGAAGGTTGAATAGGATAAGAATTGTATGAGAAATTCTACTTTAGTTCATGCTTGAGGGCTTCATTTTGGTTCATCAAGTCACTGTGGATCTTCTTCATGCAAGTTTGGAGCAAGTGTGTGTGTTGGAGCAAAGGGCCACTGAAAGGGGACCTTGTAACATCAAGGATTTTTTGTTGTATCTTCCACTTTTACTTAATATAATGCAGCAACATATTTCTTTCCCATAAAACCATTCTCATTTTATTGTATGATTCCTTGATCACATGCATAAGTTTTCATTGAGTATGTTATTGTTGCTTTCACTTTGGTTGGCTTATGTTCCCTTGCAAAACCAATATCACAGGAGCACTGGAGTAAAGCGAGGACAACAAAGATACAAGAAAGCGATATTTAAACGATATGTCGCTCATCTCTTGTTTGATAGTAAATTCAATGATTAGAGCTTAGGGAAAGCGTTATGTCTTGTCTTGTTTTGTTCTGGATCTAGGTGGATCTAGGGAGATTAGTTTATGTCTACATTTACCGATTAATCCAATAACATTGACACCCGAACTTCTCGATCCCTACTACACAGTGAGTGTCTATGTACTCCTCTATATTCATCACTCTCCTAGCTCCCCGGGATTTTAGGTTCACCACCTCACTCCGACGCGATAACCTAGTCAAAAAGTATATATCCTCGACTTCAATCCTCAATTGTTTCCGATCGAGGTTGAAGCTCTCACTGTCAGGAACCCAGTAATCCAAAAGCTACTAAAGCAACCTCACATGGGCCCTCATCCCTTTGAGTACCCAAAATTTATACAAGCCACATCTTTTCAAGGCCATTTGGGCCCTTGGATCTCTTTCCACAACAACATCTACCTCCTCGTGTTCCCTTTCCCTCCATTCTAGCATCATCCTGCTAGATAAAAATTAATTTTTGAGTTAGAAACCATAGAAAACCTTGTTTACGGACTTGTACGTGGAATGCAACATTCACAGTTGCGTATAACTCTTAATACACATGTCCTGTATTTTACACAGTCACTTATAACCTCATGTATACGCGACCAGATGAATGGTAGCCCGCGTACATCGAAATACTCAATTTGCGCCTTAATTTACTCAAAATTTGAAACCTAATTAAAAAATCTAATCCACTAGAAAGGAAGAGGAGGCGAAGAGGAATTACTTGGTCCGTATGGTCTCTAATTTCGTCACCCGACGCTCCCGCAATCACCAGTTGAAGATCAAAGGTATTTTGGTCCAATTTTCACTATTTGGGTAAAAGTCAAAATGACATAGTAAATTTTGGTTTTGTTACTATTTATAGCAGTTTTTACCCACTTTCTATAGTTTTGAGTCATTTATTCCCTTAATGGACTAATACAATAGTGAATTGAGTTGGCTTTTGTAGTTTTCACCAGGGATTCTTGCGGATTTCAACGTTATGTTGACCGTTCGTAACCACGAACATGTATCTTCACTACCTAACATATAGGATAGGTATCCATTCCACCATGCACTTTGGCATTGTCCTATAACTGTTACTCATATTCCTTAGGTACGAATCCATTTGTTGCGACACAGAACCTTCCATCTACTATAAGACGTGCCATTATCAAGTGGTAAAGACTTACTAAACATGGGTAGCCTAGTTAGATCATCTGCTTCATTCGGTGCCCATGCAGAGATTTTTTTTGTAGGACTGGGAGTCCCTTATAGTTAATACATGACTTTATGTTGAGCCTCATTTCTCACTCATAAACATGCTGCCCTATACCTAGAGAACTCCCAACCAAGTTTAATTTAAGCTATTTTCTAACTCATCTTCAAAAAGAAAAAAGGTTGTCGAGTGAACTTGTCTCTTTCACACTCGTAAATTGGATTTGAAAGGACGTTTGTTTGGTACAAGTTTATCCATTTTTTACACCAAATAGACTAAGATCATGAAAAAGGACATTTTTTGGCGTTAAGTTGTGTTTGCATCTCATGCCCTTGCTTGTAGTATTAAGCTTATAGTCGGTTCTTGCTTTGTGTTATAAACAATTTTCCTCAGTAGTTTTTCATCCTCAACTAAGCAGAGCCTCGTTTATATCATTCTCAATTTGACACCCTGTACCCAGGAGGGTGCATTCCCCCAAGTGTCCATCTCCCGCATGCATCTCCTTTCATTGAGCATAGGTATGTTCCACTACTGGAACTAGTTTTGCTTACTTGCGACACTCGTTTCCTCCTATGTATCATAGCATTCATTTTACTATGAAAAAACAAAAAAAGACTGGCAAGAAGGGAATATTATCTTATATTGGCAGCAGTCGTGTCGCCTTTGAACAGAGAACAAAGTTATTGAGTCCATTTGTCATCATAATTTTATGTTTAGCATGGCCTTAGGAAGCTGAGATCATTACAGAAAATTTTCTCCATCGATTGGTTACTCTTCTAGTCCCTATGGAGAACTTGATTGATGCCTCCTGCATCTCATGGTTTCATCATTGGGTCTATGTTGTCGACGTCTTCCATATGTCTCATGCTCTTTTTCAAAGGAATTTTATCAACCTGTGTCGGTCATTCCTCGAAACTCTTGACTTTGCATGTCAGCCACACCCTCAGTTTGTTTCATAATCAAATGATGTCGTAGTCCTATCACGAACCCTGTTCCTACTTTCATCATTGGTAGGTAACCTAGAACCCAACAGTCGACATTTCATCATTGGTCATTGACAAGGTGGTTTCTCTTGTGTTCGAAATCAAGACATCTATTCACACATTGGGATTCATGCAGTGTCTTGGATGCCATTAGCCTTATTGGTGGTTTCCTCGCCTTTGTCAGCATTTTTCATCATTGGTTTCTATTCAAAGGGTCTTTTTCGTGTACCACTTGCACTTGACACACACGAAAGATGCACATGGTCGTTGGTTCGTGAATATGTTCTTCGTCTAATTTCTTCCAAATCATGAAGCTCTTGATTTGTACCTCATGTTGAATGATGAGATATGCCTTAATGCTCTCCTTTCAATGGGTCTCCTTCCATCGACTTCAACTCATCTATTTTGGAAATGAGACCTAGAGTCCTATGAGTACCCTGAGGCTTGCAGTCATTAGTGGCAGGTTCTCTCGCCATCGACAGTTGGGAATACATCAATGTCTCCTGATCGATGGATTCTTCAAGTGTTCGACCTCGAATCCTTTATTCATGCTTGTAAGAATGTACTTGGTGCCTTGATACCTACTTTCATCATCAGTAGGATGTCCCACACTTGTTAACGGTATACCTCAATGACTGGTAATCAAACGATGTCTCATTGTGTTCAACCTCAATTCCTTTATTCACATGATGTAGACTTGCACCTTTGGCGGATTATGTAGGAGACTTGAAGACATCAGTATGTGGTCGCAGCTTTCCTGGGTTGTTGCTTCCTTTTCATTGGACCAGTACCTGTATGACTTCAGTGATCATGGGAGATCAAATTGTACTCCATTGTATAGAGAGATCTTCGGATTGATTTTGAGACTGGTTCTACTGAGCCTCGTTCGTGACTATGACATCCTTTGGCATGTAACCGCACTTGTATTTTCCTATTCATGGCCATGGATAGTTGTTTGGTATATTTTCACATGGATCTGTAGTGTAATTTAAACTAGAAGCCATGTATGCAAAGTCAGTACACAATGTAATGAGCAACTAGTTCTTCCAGCTGGTTCCCCATCACTCCACTTCTAGGTTTTTATAATGTATTTTGGCCATCGCAGATACTCCTCTGACCTCACACATTAGGGGGCATCTGTTATAAAAAGATTTTCCTCACCCTATGCAATCTTGCACATAAGGCCTTTTCCCATTTCCATATGCAGACTTTTCATCCCTTTTTGCAAATCCCAGAGCTAAAAATACAATTTTTCCACATGTACGCACCTTGCCTACTATACAACATGTGTATACATAGGTTGCACCACTACAACCCGCATACATCGGGATTTGTGCCCATAAATGAAAAATGGTGTCAGGTTTCCATGTCACGACAGGAGATCAATGATCCTTGGCCTTCCATATACTAGAAACGTTTCGACTTGGCCCTTCAGTTCCATTTGAAGGCTATAAATGGGCCAATTCCAAGCTATGGAAAAGAGGAGAAATAATTCAACTCTGAGAGCAAAGTTACTCTGGAGAAATTATTCACTTCATATTGAGTCTGCATCCCTTTGTCCTTTAATTCTGAACACAGTGTTCAGCCCCCAATCTATTCCCTTATTGATTGAGAACTTCATTGTCTCTCTTGTATGAGTTTGCCTTCGGTGGAGGATTGAAGTAGTGGAGGCCCAACTCGAAGGAACTTATTTTCTCAGTTCTGAACCGTGTCAACACAGAAGTCTGTAACTTGTTCACTTTTGTTGATCATATATTAATAGAAATACTCTTTTCCCATCTAATTGATATCTTGCAAATATTTGAATTATTATTCCATGGGCGTATTTGTTATGAATATTAATGGAATATGCTATTGAATGTGATAACATCATATATTATCACCATATGCTTGCTTTGCTTGGTTGTTGAGGACTAGTTGCAGGTATATTTCTTTGGGTCAAGTGCTCAACGGTCGACTTCATCGAACGGTTGGATGAGGTAGGTATTTTATCTTGTCTTGCTAGAATATTTGTCTATATAGCATACCTGAGAATGGAGTTGATTTATGTAGTCATTTCCGTCTGTTGTGGTTTACCCCTAGCCATCGAGAGATTGTCCTCGTAACAAAATTGTGGGAGAGTCAGGCGAAGAAATTAGAGACTTTGCATATCGGCCATACCCTCAGTTTGTCTCAGAATCACATGATGATGTAGTCTTATCACACACCCTGGTCCTACTTTCATCATTGGTAGGTAACCTTAAACCCAACAGTCGACATTTCATCATTGGTCATTGACTGGGTGGTTTCCCTTATGTTCGACAACAAGACTTTTTTTCACACATTGGGATTCATGCAGTGTCTTGGGTGCCATTAGCCTTATTGGTTGTTCCCTCACCTTTGTCAACAGTTTTCCTCATTGGATTTATTCAGAGGGTATTTTTCGTGTGTCGCTTGCACTTGGCACACGCGAAATACACACAGGGTCGTTGGTTCATGAACATATTCTTCGTCCGATTTCTTCCAAATCATGAAGTTGTTGCTTTGTACCTTGTGATGAATGATGAGAGATGCCTTAATGCTCTCCTTTCAGCGAGTCTCCTTCCATCGAATTCAACTCATTTATTTTGGAAACGAGACCTAGAGTCCTATGAGTACCTTGAGGCTTGCAGTCATTAGTGGCGGGTTCTCTTGCCATCAACAGTCGGGAATATATCAATGTCTCATGATCGATGGATTCTTCAAGTGTTCGACCCTGACTCCTTTATTCACACTTGTAAGAATGTACTTGGTTCGTTGATACCTACTTTCATCATCGATAAGTTGTCTCACGTTTGTTAATGGTATACCTCAATGACCGGTAATCAAATGATGTATCATCATGATCGACCTCAACTCCTTTATTCACATGATGTAAACTTGCACCTTTGGTGGATTGTGTAGAATAGTTGAAGACATCAGTATGTGGCCACAGCTTTCCTAAGTTGTGGCTTCCTTTTCATTGGACCAGTACCTATATGACTTCAGTGATCATGGGAGATCACATTGTACTCCATTGTATACAGATATATTTAGATTTATTTTGAGACTGGTTATATTGGGCCTTGTTCGTGACTATGACAACCTTTGGCATGTAACCGCCCCTGTATTTTCCTATTCATGTCCATGAACAATTGTTTGGTATATTTTCACATGGATCTGCAATGTAATTAAAATTGGCAGCCATGTATGCAAAGTCAGTACAGAATGTAAAGAACAACTAGTTCTTCCAGCTGGTTCCCCATCATTCCACTTCTGGGTTTTTATAATGTATTTTGGCCGTCACAGATACTCCTCTGACCTCACACATTAGGGGGCATCTGTTATAGAAAGATTTGCCTCACCCTATGCAATCTTGCATAGAAGGCCTTTTTCCATTTCCCTGTGCAGACTTTTCATCCCTTTTTGCAAATCCCAGAGCTAAAAATACATTTTTTCCACATGTACACACCTTGCCTACTACACAACATGTGTATAAGCAAGTTGCACCACTACAACCCGCGTACATTGGGATTTGTGCCCATAAATGAAAAATGGTGTCAGGTTTCCATGTCATGAAAGGAGATCAATGATCCTTGGCCTTCCATATACTGGAAACGTTTTGACTCGATACTTCAGTTCCATTTGAAGGCTAGAAATGGGCCAATTTTGAGCTATGGAAAAGAGGAGAAAATAATTCAACTTTGAGAGCAAATTTACTCTGGAGAAATTATTCACTTCATATTAAGTTTGCATCCCTTTGTCCTTTAAGTCTGAACACAGTGTTCAGCCCCCAAGATTTTCCCTTATTGATTGAGAACTTCATTGTCTCTCTTTTATGAGATTGCCTTTGGTGGAGGATTGAAGTGGTGGAGGCCCAGCTAGAAGGAACTTAGTTTCTCTGTTCTGAACAGTGCCGACACGGAAGTCTATAACTTTTTTACTTCTGTTGATCATATATTAATAGAAATACTCTTTTCCCGTCCAATTGATATCTTGCAAATATTTGAATTATTATTCCATGGTTGTATTCATTATGTATATTAATGGATTATGCTATTGAATGTGCTAACATAATATATTATCACCATATGCTTTCTTTGCTTGGTTTTTAAGGACTAGTTGCAGGTATATTTCTTTGGTTCAAGTGCTCAACAGTGGAATTCATCAAATGTCTGGACGAGGTAGGTCTTTTATCTTGTCTTGCTAGTATATTTGTTTATATAGCATATTTGAGAATAGAGTTGATTTTTGCAGTCATTTTCATCTATTGTGGTTTACCCCTAGCCATAAAGAGATTTTCCTCGTAACAAAGCCTCTGATTACTCTCTCTCCCTTTATCTAAATAATATCTTCCCCTTTGACAAAGGGTGTCACTATGATGTAACATTGAAGTTATATTGCTCATGCTTCCCTTGTGACCATCGCTCCCCCTGGAATTATGCATATGTTCTCTCTCTCCAAGAATATAGCTCTCTATCCATGCATCTAAGAAATCGCTTCACTTGGAATCGTACCTCTGTCTAGTCTTACCTCTATGTCTAGAAAATTCTCTGAATGTTATTTCTACCTATCTTCCCGCTTCTATTTCTCTCCCTTGACTTTTCTGCAAGATGTCATGTAGATGACATGTAGGGCTTCCTATACATGCTTACTTTTGGATTTTTTGTCCATTGGTGCTTCTTTGTGTAATCAACTGAGATATATGAAAAACATTCAAGAACAAAAATTCAAATATTCATGTGTCATTATCATCCATTATTATAATTTTCCTTTATCTCTTAACTAATCTATGAACCAATCCCTGAATCCATGCTCTCATCCACTGTCATATATATCTCCAAATCTCCTAAGTGTTCTTACAGATCCATCTTTGTCCATATTGTCCATGACTTTGCTACTCAATTGTCCACAATGATGACCCATATGCCACTGTACTATTATGAAGTCTTCACTGTTGCACTCGATCATCAAATGTCAAATGTGTCCATTGTTATTCTCTATGTGTAATCCAAACTCTAAATATCTGAAACAACATGTGTTGAAGATATCTTTATTTGAATGCAATCATAGAATTCTTCCTATGTAATTTTTTCAACTGATCAATTTTTCATACTGAACTTTTGTTAACTGGCTTCTCTGAGTCTGTCTACTCGAACTTTGTAAGCTACTCGAAATATGGTTCTCTGATCTATCTCAACTATTGCATAGACTCCCCCTGTCTAATATTCAAATTACATGGGAGTCTCCAAGCGGGGTGGATCAGAAAAATATCCACTCGAATGCAGAGTCATAATCATCTTCATCGGTAGACTCAACATATCTCTAAACTCAGACTTCTTTGTTTGTGTCTGTGGATTCATATTACACCACAATTCCTGAAAGTACAATCTCTTGAACCTATTATTTATTCACCTGTCCTTATTTTCTTTCATTTCTTTCCAAACCTTTCTGTATCTAACATCTTCTTTTTTCTTTGTAGATTTGTCGTCATTTTGTGCTATTGCCAATCTTGTGATCTCTGGGACCTAGTCTTTCTTTACCTGCTCTTATTATGGTTATTTTCTTTTCCAAATCTTAGTGTATCTAATCTCTATTTCTTTCTTCATGGATGTCATTGTTATGCTTCTACAATTTCGGGCTATATGACCATATGTTGTAGGAAAATTCCTCTGTGGACAGGTGAATATCTCTTAGATCTTAGACCCCTATTACCAAGACAGAAAGATACTAACATTTGACACTAACATTCCTTTAAATGTAGTTAAACTAGTCAAAGGGAAAAGAGGAAGAAAGTATGATGTAGTTTTTTTTTAAGCTTGTCCTAGCTTAGTCTAGGATGAACTTGATCTTCAAGCTCCTTAATGATATATGAAATCTAATAGACAACAAAGACAATGCATACTTCCTATTTTACCAAGATTAGTTTAAACTAAATTTATCAACAAAAGACAAGTATATGCAACCATCAAGTATATATTAATGAGAACATTACAAGGTACTTACAATCTGTAGATGCAGTTGCAACAACCTCTCCAAGTCCTCCTTGTCCAACCCCTTGCTCGAAAGATCCATGATCATAATGACAACACTTTTTGTTGATATTCTCCTCCTCTTACCATGAGAATGCCTCCTTTTATAGGCTTTGAGAGGTTCAACCACCTTAGTTATATTTGGAATAAGTTGAGGATATGACTCCATCAGTTGTGGCATCTCCCTTAGATGCAACCTAAAGCTTGGATTCGAGCCAAACCAATTCAGATCATCTCTAGTTGTCCTTAGAGATAAGCGGGTTTATTCCCATGATTCTCTCAACCAATCGGTGCTCCCTCAAAAATGGCAACAGAGCGTTGCAACGCTTCCTGTTAGGTCGACAAGGAGCATTGGCGCTCCTTACATGTGAGCATGGGAGCGTTGATCTTCCAAAAGTTCGTTAAGATGACTATTTCTCAAGGCAAAACATTTTTCTTAGCTTGTCAAATGATGTGTTTTCCCCTTCTAACATTTCTTAGAGGATGTAGCAAGTGTTTCCATGGTGTCATTCGTAATACGACATATGCAGAACGAGAATGTGGCATTTACGACACTTGCGACAAAAGTGCGACACTTGCGACAATGATAATGTGACATTATCAAAGTGAGGAATTTTGACGTGTAACACCATAGTTGTGGAATTTGTAACATTCAATATTCTGTGAGGCCACATAAGCATCTCTTGATTGAACATTTCTTTCATAAGCCCTGCAATTTGCAATCTTATGTCCAAAGTTAGTACAATAAAACAATGACCATAAAATAAATTTACATACATGGGAGTGAATGATCTTCTTTTTGGTGTAGTCCTTCTCAATTCCTGTCTTGACTGATCATGATCATGATCGACGCTTCTTTGTGGCTTGAACATGGAGGGTATTCTTTTGTATTCTTCTTCTTAAGTCTTTTGTACTTCTATAATGTTTTTCTTTAGGGGCTTGCATTCTTCTTTCTTCATCGGACCGTTGATGGCTTCTACATAAGTCTTTGGATTCTCTTCATTCTTTCTTTATGGTACTTCAATTGATGATGTGGATGTTTTTGTCTCTTCATATTCATATTCCGTGCCTTCCTCATCGAAGTCTTCTACTTCCATGAATAAAACCCTTTCTATCTCACTTATATTGTCTTTATCTTCATCTTATGAGGTGCTATCTTCTTTTGTGCAAAAGCTTTTCTTGAAGAATTTCTTTTTGGTTTTCTTGCCTTTGTATATGTGTTTTCTATATGAATCATCTTCTTCATTTATTTTATTTTTCTTTTGGGGACATTTTTTAGAAAAATGACCAATTCCATTACAATAAAAAATAATCAATGGAAGCTTACCTCTATATTTTGTCGGTTCCCTTTTTCAGTATTCTGACAAAGTTGGTCACTTCTTCATTATCTTACGAGAAGTCGTTGCTACTGCTATCTTCTCTTTCCTTTTGCTTTCCCTTTTGCTTTGACTTATTGGATGCTTTTAATTTTGCTTCATTTGTGATTGGATTCTCCTGTTCAGTTCTCATTTCATAGGCTGTGAAAATTCCATGTAGTTCATCCATGCTTATTGAACCCAGATCTGTTCTTTCTTCTAGTGCTGAGATCTTAGGATCAAATCTCATTGGAAGAGTTCTTAGTACATTTTGAACAATTATAGATTCATCCACTTCTTCTCCCAATCCTCTGATTGCATTCCTTGTTTCATCAACTTAGAAGAAGTAAGCTTCAATATTCTCATCTTCCTTTATCTTCGGCTATTAAAATTGACCTTTGTAAGTTTGAAGTTTTATTTCTTTGAGTTTTGCATCTCCTTCATAAACATTTTGAAGTTTGTCCTAAATCTCCCTTGTGAAGCTGCAATGCATAATTTTTACATATACCGAATCACCAAGATCATTCAAAAATACATTTTTTGTATTTTGAGTTATTTAGACTTAGTTTCCTTCCATTGTCATTTGTTGGTGGAACTGTTGGTTCTTTATATCCATCTACAATTGATTGTCAAACCGCAAATCCCTGTGCTTGTACATATGTTTTCATCCTTCTGCTCCAGAATGCATAGTTATGTCCATCAAACTATGGTATTCCATTTTTATACATACTATTGCTCTTGATGATCTACCTTTCAATGGTTAAACTGATTTCTGAAGGAACCTGCTCTGATACCAATTGTTGGATTATTGAGAGGGGGGTGAATCAATAATATAGATTTTTAATCACATTAACCACAGTATGCAAGTGTTATTTATCTTTATGATCAATATACCATTATCATTCAACAAGTGCAGAGTAAATAAACCATGAACAATGAATAATCATACACACACAGTACACCAATATTTTTACTTGGAAACCCAACGTGAAAGAAAACTACAATATGTTTTTTTCTTATATGTCTTTAAGAATTACATTCATTGGAAGAACCAACTTCCTTTGTTCTCTAGCTACAACTGGAAGGAGGCTCCAACTCCCTATATTTTCAGGCTACAACCTGAGGGAATCTCCAACTCCCCAATTCTCTAGCTACAACCAGAAGGAGGCTACAACCCCCTATTTTCTCTGGCTACAACCACCTATCCTTGCCCCGTCCTTCCACCCTGAAATATAAGTGTCAAATGATGAAACCACTGCCACACTGTCATTATGTGATATACCACTATAAACATGTACCAACAACATGTAACCAACCTATTACACTGACCTGTAACCAACATGTACCTATATTCATCATGTACCAACACAACCCAACAGGTACGCAACCTGTATATGTTGCAACTCATGTATGTACGCGCTCTATCTATATTGCAGCTTGTGTATGTACGTGGTCTGTCTATACTGCATCTTGCGTACACCTTTAGAAAGATAGGTTTTTCACCTTTTCTAAAACTTCAAACACTTTGCTACCTATGTCACATCAACCTGCAACCTGCAACTTGTCACTATGTCTTATCTGTAGATGTGCCCTATGCATACATCATCTTATACATTCCTTAACCAAATGCATCTATGTCTCTCTAGTCATGTGCCATACATGTGTGTACACTCATGAACAAGTGTAATAATCCTCACATGGACTAGACATCAAACCCTTATTGATATGCAACCTCACACAATACAAACAACTTCACAACCAAAACCCTCAACCATGTACCAAGAAATACAAACTATGTCTCAACACTTGAACCAACAAGATGAACCAATGAATACTACCAAGATACTAGTGTTGTATTTATGTAGATCTAGCTCATACCATAAGTACCATACAACCAACACCCTCTCTAGGGAAAAACCTCAAACTTCCATAACCATATCTCATGGAAAAAACAATATCCAACTACACATAAGAATATGACATACCTTTTGAATCTGTAGATAGATTTGTTATACCTGATCACTATAGACCTTCCTGGGAGCTTTCTTTCAGACTCTGAGAACCTGAAAACCTCAGCAACTCAAGCTTTCAAGGATTTTCCCACATGTACGCGCCCTATTATACTACCAGCCCGCATACGTACGCGCCCTTCTACAATTCTAAACCTTTCGTTGTCAACCCTTCGTGCTACCTCAAACTTGCATAACTTCAGATGTATCAATGAGTACTTGCAATAAGCCTTACACAATAATAGATATTCAATGTGATCAATAGGTGCTAATAGGAGAGCCTTTCTCTATTATTTATACTTCCATGTAGCTTCCTCAAGGGATTACCTTCTAACCAAATTAACCCAACATCCTTCTTTTTAGGGCTAACCCACTTCTAACCACTTGTCCACTTATAACCACTTTATCCACAAATAGTAAACTCTTCATTTCTAGTTGCAACTAATTTATTTCTAATTATTCTCTTATTGCAACAACTTAAGCCATGACTAACTCCTAGTTTCACCCACTTTGACTAGTCAACTTCTTCTAGGAGTTTCTATAATAATTTGACTTTTTTGACCTTTTAGATAACTCATGAGGGTTCTCCAACTTCACAAGGCCATAACTCTCTAATCGCGAGGAGTTATGTGGTGTTCCACATATCACCGGAAGTGGCATGGCATGTATTATCCATATACAATAGTCTTACCTGCAAATATACTAATCTCCGTACCATTATATATTAAACAAAGTTAAGTCCCTTAGCCATATTGTTGGGGCTACCAGAATTTTCTACCGGACTTGCTTCAAGGGTTGACATGAATGACAACCAACCCAATTAATCAACAAACTCATGTTGGAGAATATTGTGGAGGATCAATTTGGAGAATGTTCCACTACAGAGGAGGCAAAAAATCCCCTCCAAGACTAGGCCAACTTGTGGCCATGACAAGTATACTAGCTATGGTTCTTTCCATGAAAGTATTGATGGTTGCACATATTGTTAGATAATTGAGGAGTCTCTCTAGACAAACCAAGACAGAATGAGTAGTTGGCCAAAATTCAGGAAGATGACCAAGTGTCACACACATGAAAGGAGTTAAAAAAACTCTCCTTGTTCAAATCTTTCCCTTATTAATGATGATGCTTCTTTTGGTGCATTTAAAATACACACTAAGGGAATTGACTTGAATCTGCTAAGGAAATTGGGGTATCAAGGAAAGGGTATTGGTATTAATGGCCAAGGAATCATTCAACGGTGTAACAGTTTATAACATCAATAAGAAATTTGCAACAACCACAAGATTTATGCTCTAAAATGCTTGAATAAAACTTGAAATAATAGCTTTAACTAGGAAATTTGATAATAAATAGTCACAAGCAGTTTTAGCAACATCTAGCTAGCAGAACATGTCATTTTTAGGGTTCATTTGTTGTTATTATATGGTTGTGGCAATGTTTTCCAACATCACCAAGTAGGTTAATGATTTAGGCTAATCTAAGGTTAGTAGAAGTTAGTAGGTGTTCAAGAGAAGAGGTTCTGAAAATTGTTTGATCAATCAACACTTGTAAATGGTAGACTAGTGCCTTTTTAGGGTAATGGAGTCAATGATGGCAGCGAGAAGTCTTAGAGGAAAGTAACAATGATAATGTTTAGTCAATGGGGATGGAGAGGATGAGAGAGGTGTTGGTATCCCAAGGCCTAAAAAATCCAACTCCTAGAGATAATTGCTAGAAAGTAACAAAAGTTAGGCCCTAACAATTTCTCTTTTCCTTAGACAAATTGTAATAAAATATGCAATGGGAAAGGAAGTAGGGTTACTAGAGTGCTACAATGGTGGAGCTCTAGTATCTACTTCTAGATAGGTTCCTTTCAAAAAAAATTAGCAAGTGGAAGACTATAGAGAAAAAAGATAGTAACATATGTCTTTCTCCTAGGGTTTCAAGCAAGCAATTTCATAAACTTAGACATGAAACAAGTAAATTAACCATAAGAATTCATTCACAATAATCAAATTACCCAAACATGTGCATCAAACCCCCTTTTTCCCAAAAAAATGCTCAAAGACGTTATGCAATTTAGCAAGTCATGTTTGGAGAGGGTCTCGGGATGTCCTATTAGGCTAATCCTCCTCAAGTTTGGGTCTCGGGATGTCCTATTGGGCTAATCCTCCTTAAGTTTGGCTCTCAGGATGTCCTATTGGGCTAATCCTCCTCAAGGCCTTTTTACAATAAACAAGAATTCTTAAAAACCCTAGACATCCAAAAACCTAACCCTGGGAGATGAAGCGCCAAAAGTCATGTGGGCCCCATTTGGGTAAGTTAGTACATCAACTTTCGAGGGTCGTAACTTTTGCATACGATCTCCGTTTTAGACGTATGATAGCCCGTTGGAAAGGTATCGTCGAGGAGATTCATTTTGGGGTTAATATTGAATGAAAGTGCATATTTATCCTCATTTTTCCAAAAAAAAAAAAAAAAAAAACATCATTTGGGGACTCAAAACAACTCCAAAAGTGAAAAACTACTAAAAATAGTAAATTACCAAAATTGCCAGAAAATTGTTTTGACCTAGTTGAAAAAGGTGGGTGGACACCAATATCCACCTTGATAAATCCTCCCTCCTTAGGAAGCAATGGTCTCCATTGTGTTGAGTTCCCCCATTAGATGAGGAAATTTATGTTGAATTTGGCCCCAGGTGAGCCACTTGCCTTGGTCCAGGAGTTGCTCTACTTTGACAACTCGATAAAGCTGGATCCTTTGTTGTCGAGTGCCCTTGATCTATGTGTCCACAATCTAATCAATGAATGCCTATTATATGCAGTCGAGGTTGATCTCTGTTGGTGTCATTTGTTCTACTACTTTTGAGGTGTCCAATAATGGTGGGAAATAAGGGCAAAGGAGATCCACGTTGAACACTAAGTGCAGGCCAAGGAAAGGAGGAATGTTGAGCTCAAAAGAATTATCCCCCACGGCCTTGGTGATGGTGTACGATACATAACAGATTGGGTGAAGCTTCCAATGGGGTCCTGTAAGGCATTAAACCAAACTCTGTCACCCACCTGAAACTTATGTGGCACCTGATGTTGATCATGGCATTGCTTGTACTTGTCATTACACTTCTGTAGGATATCCTGAACCTGTTGGCGGATGTGATGGATCCGCTTAATGAACCAGGTGGCTTTGTCAGCTTCAGTTTGAGCAGGAGATGAGTTGGTCAAGGTGACCGCAAGGGAAAGTGCAACATATATGTGACCCAATGGTTGGAATCTCAACCCCACCTAAAAGGGGTTGTGGACGGTTGAGCTATGCAGGGCTCAATTGTAGCTATGTTGGACATAGGGAAGTCTCTCATCCCATGTGCGAGGGTGCTTGGAATTATACATGTGAAGGATATGCACAATCATTCGATTTACGACCTCCGTTTGGCCATTTGTCTCAGAGTGGAAGGTCGTGTATTTGATGATCTTGGTGTCCAGCAGTGACCAGAGGCTCTACCATAATGTGTTAAGAAATCGACTGTCTTGATCTAAGATAATGGTTTATGGGATTCTAAAATGTACCCAGACTCATTCAAAGAAGAGCTTGACACTGGCCTCTATAGTGATGCTCTTCTTGCAGGCAATTGGAATTGCCATCTTAGAAAAGCGATCAACAACCACAAAAAAAGGTTGTTTCCCGGCTTGGTGGACGAGAGGCCCGACATGTAGTCCATTGATATGGATTCCGATGGCTTGTCAGGAGCAGGAAGAGGGGTGTATAGGCCTTGTTTCCTAGTGGTTGGTTTGGCAATAGCGCAGACAGTTCAGGACCTGATATACTTGTTGACCTCCTGTCGAAGTTTCAACTAGTATAAATGTTTTTGTAGCATCGCCACTGTCTGTTCGATGCCAAAGTGTACTACCACTCAACTGTAGTGGGCTTCCCAGATCAGCTTCGCTTGCTCAGTTGATGGAACACATATATGGCCCAGATGACACAAACACCCATCTTGAAGATGTAAATTATCGACAACTGTGTTTGTACCCAACATTTGGTAGGTGGTGGCGAAGTCCATGTCTGTCTCATAGAGTTGGGGCCATCCATAGGTGTCATGGCCGCAAGATTCTAGCACTGTGGTGAGTGTCGCGACTAGCGATATGCTGAGGCGATCAATGATGCGATTGGTGCTTCCTATTTTATACTTGATTTTGAGGTGGAATTGTTGCAAGTATGTGGACCACTTTTGATGGCAATCATTCTACAATTTTCCTTATGTCTACATGAACTGCAGTGGATTATGATCAGTGTGGATGACTATCTTCTTCGCAAGAATGTAATGTTTCCACTGGCAACAGGCTTGCACAATGGAGTACATTTCTTTTTCATAAGTACGGTACTTACAGACAACATCTGATAGTGTCTCACTATGATAGGCCACAGGGTGGCCGTGCTGAGTGAGAACTACGCCCACAAGATAGTCTGAAGCATCTGTCTCGGTCTCAAAGGGTTGTTGCAGGTCTGGTAATGAAAGTACTGGGGCTGAGCACAAACTCTGCTTCAAATCATCGAACGCTTGTTGTTGGGACCAGCCTCATGCAAATTTTGCCTTACCACCACCCTTGGTTATTTGGTTGAGGGCCCATACAATATGGGAGAATCCCAACACAAACCTGCGGTAGAAATTGACAATGCCCAAGAAGCTTCGAAGCTCAGTGAGTGTGGTTGGGGCTGGCCAGTCACGGATGACTTGGATCTTAGTTGGATCTACATGTACACCATGTTGATCAATGATGTAGCCTAGGTAATGGACCCTGTCCATGTCAAAGGAGCATTTTTCCAAGTTGGTGTATAGCTTGTGTTGTCGTAGGGTGTGCAAAACCTATTGAATATGTTGCAAGTGTTCAACCCAAGTCTTGTTGTAATTGAGAATGCCATCCAGATACACCACTACAAAATTATTGGTGAATGGTCATAGGATATCGTTCATCATCCTCGTGAAAGTGGTTGGAGCATTTGTCAAACCAAAGGGCATGACCAACCATTTAAAAAGGCCTTTCTTTGACTTGAAGGTAGTCTTCCATACATTTGTTTGTTTTATCAGGACCTGGTATTAGCCAGAATTTAGATAAATCTTACTGAAGTATTTGACCCCCGTGAGTTGATCAAGGAGGTCGTCGATTCAGGGAATCGGGTACCGGTTTCTGACTGTGATTTTATTCAGACCCCGGTAATCAATGCAGAGTTGTCAGGTTCCATCTTTCTTCTATACCAGCACGATTTGGCTCCCACAAGGTGATGAGATGGGACGGATGTGCCCCTTGTAGAGCAGTTCTTGGATTTGTCGCTTGATCTCCTCATTCTCTAATAGAGAGCAGTGATAGACTGGCCCATTTGGCAACAGTGCATCGAGGGTCAGATCGATGGGGTGCTTGACTTGGTAGTGCAGAGGTACCCCGGTAGGTGAGGAGAATATATCTGAGTATTCTTCCACGACCTTATCTACTTGCTTCTGTTGTGTGGAGAGTTCATCCACAGAGACCCTGGATGTGACTGTGATCTTTCGCTTATTCTAAGAGATAATCACAAAGAAAACAAACTTACCCATTTGAGAGATGACCTTCCTGCATTACTTAGCATAAATCAAGGAAATATCACTAGGTGGGACTACCTCGGGTATCATGTACAATTTCTTGTTCAAAGTAATAATAACACTACGAGGCCTATACTCATATACAACATGACGTTTCCATAAATAAGGTTGGCCCAAAAGAACATCACAAACTTTGAGAGGAGCAACATCACACAACACCTCGTATTTGAAGGGCTTGATGTTGTACGACAGTCGAAACTGTTGGCTGACGTGGAGATCACTTCCATGGCGGAGCCATCCAATGGTGTAGGGTTGTGGGTGCAGTGTTGTCGGCAGGGCCAACCGCTTGATGATCTTTGCTGAGATGAGGTACTTCTGGCTATCGCTATCAATGATGAAGTGTAGCGGGGTGCCTTTTACCCACATCTGTTAATGGAAGAAGCACTCTCCTTCTTCTAGCTCATCTGGTTCACTAGGTTGGAGCTTGGTGGTAGCAACGGTGGCACTGGGTTCTGCGTTAATGATCTGTCTTCCCCTTTCTACTTATGGCTCAGAGTCATAACCTGCATCTGATTCAGAGGCTTTCACTTCGTCCACCAGTGACTGCTTTGAGTGGCAGTCAATAGTGTTATGCCAAGGGCTCTTATGGAAGTCGCACCACTTCCCGATATCTTTCTTTGTCTTTCCGATGTCCTTGTTTGCTTGTGGCTTGGAGTGGTTGTTTTGACATTGTCCATCTTTGCTCTACCCTTTGTTATGTGGGTTGGGGCCTCCCTTTCCTGGCTTTTGTTGTGAGGGGTTCCCAGGCCCAAATTTCTGCGTCTTTTGTTTGAGCTTCTACTCGATTTTGACGGCATATCGATAGACCGCGCCTAAGGATGAGATGTATAGAAATTCCATTTTGGTCTGGATGTATCTATGCAGAGAACCGTGATACTTGAGCACCAGATGTCACTCTGAATCTTTGATACCCAACTTGGTGCGCAAGGTATGGAAGATATTTATGAAATCTGGCAATGCTTGGTCTCTTTCTTGACGTAGTGTGGTCCATTTGGTATACAAGTTGTCATAACTTCCAACAGGGTAGTATTGTTCCTTATTAGCATCCCTAAAGGATTCCCAGGTGGCCGTGACTATAAATAATGAGGGTTCCTCTATTTCCTTTCGCTCACAGAAATTTTCCCACCAATCTTTGCTGAGGAGCGCAAAAGTAGTCTTTTCTCTATTCGAAAAGTTATGGACAGAAAAATACCCTTCTAGTGGATTCAACCACTTGTCTACAACATCTGCATCTATATGACCTTCATATATAGGAATGTCAAAGTTTATTTGTACCTTGAAGGGGGCGGCGCCTCTGCTCGAAGAAGATGCGTCGCTTGTTGGTAGTTGTTGAAGGATTTGCACGAAACTATCCATCATCTCATTCCTCTGTTGCGTGAGGGCTTCCTCAATCAACAGTTTGAAAGGATATCATGTCCCTTCATCTTTCTTTTCTCCTGCCATGAGAGGTCGCTTGGGCGTGCGAGATATTTTTTCCTCAAGATAAACAAGCTCGAGACCCAACTCTTTGTACTCTGACCTCGTTGGGGACATGCATTAAGACGACAAGGAGAAGACTACCCTAATACCACTGATAAGGATTTTATGAGAGAAACAAAATGACTACAGATTATTAACATGTGCTTAGGTCCTGCATGTTTGACGTGGCACCCCATCCGGGGTTTCTTTAATATGCATAACAAGCTGCTATAACTTTAATTTTTTTTGTAACCATTTTGACATCGATCTCGAACGGAATGAAGGGAGGCGGAAAGCCAACGTGGCTAGGGCCCAAACCCTAGCCGCCCCCGGTCTGGATCTCGTCTACAGGAGCCCGGAACCGTCTGGAGTAGCCGATCAGAGCGTCCCTCCAGCGATTTGCATGACAGAGCGTCCCTTCTTCGATTTACAGCGGACAGATCGTCCCTCTTACGAATTGCACGCGCGGTTTTGAGCAGAGGTCGTGCCTCTGCGTTCTTGTTTGTTGGTGGCCGCTACCATGCTTCAATGGCCCCAAAACCGACCACTGAAATGGCCGAAGATACCCTGGAAGCAGTCAAAGCTCTAGTCCGTGCGACAAGACCTAATTCCAAGCCGTCTATCTCTTCTAAATTTGTCAAGAAGCTGGAGGAGATCCCTTCGGTGGAGCTATCTCCAAAGGACCCCTGCAAACTTGCCCTCCTGCTAGCAGAAAATGCCCTCATCGGTAAGTTTACGGGGTTATGGCCCAGCCCCAAAACGGTGGAGACATGGATGGATGATCGCTGGAAGTCACTGATACAAGGAGCAGTCTCTTTATGTGCAGTAGGCAGGGGTTTTTTTGTCTTCAGTTTCTCAAGGACAGAGGATCGAGATCTAGTTTTCAGATCTGGACCCTATTTCATGGGGGCAAGAGGGTTGTTCTTAGCCCCATGGACACTTGACTTCAATCCAGGAGCCGAAATTACCGCAACCCCTGTTTGGGTTAGACTGCCTCATCTCCCCTTGCATCTTTGGGGGAAAAGATCTCTGGAGGACATTGGAAACAAGCTCGGGCGTTTCTTGGACAGTGTGGAGCCGAAAGGGGATCAGTTTACATGCGCTCAAATTTGTGTTGAGGTTAACCTCGAGAAAGGCCTTCCGGAAGCTATTAAGCTTTCCCTGGGGGATTGGTCCCATATCCAAGAGCTGGACTATGAGCAGATCCCTTTTAAGTGCCTCCAGTGCCATGACTACGGTCATTTCGCAAAAAGCTGCCCCAAAGCCTTTGGGGAGCCGGGTCCAGTCAAAGAAGATGATTTTCAGCCAGTTAACAGACGCAGGCAGCCACGGCGAAAGGACCCACTATCCCAGGCTCCGAAGGCCTCTCATTCAGCAGAGGCTACTCTAGAAAATAAAAACAACTTTGATGCATTGAAGGAAGATGAAGCCCTAGATCCAGAATCAACAGCAGTCAAGGGAAATCCGACAGACGAAAGCTTTCCGGAAACCATTCCTCCAGAGTCAGTAGCAAGAAATCGGGACTCAAATCCGGAGCCCACTGCCCCTGCAGGTCTAGCTTCAATCCCCTCCAGCGGCTCTATGGAAACTCCTGACACTGTAGACACTTCAGCTCTGTCTCCACCCCTTACCCGAGGGAGAAAGACCAACAAAGCACGCAGAGAAAAGGAGGCCGCCTCCAATATTTCTTTAGGCTCTCAGAAAAAGTTGGATCCCTTTTTTAAGGGGACAGTCTCATCCTCCTAGGTTTAATGCTTTGCTTCTGTCTCCTATTGTTCTCACAGTTTGTGAGAATTTACTCATGTATGCATTTTTTGTCATTTTCTCGACTTAGCTCAAGAAGTAAGTGGGATTGTACTCTCAAGTTATTCACAAGAAGGTTGGCCGAGATCACCAACCTTCTTCAGCTTTGTAACTTTATGATTCTGGTTTTCCAGGAAGCCGATTAATACACTCTAACCGTTCTTGTCAAAAAAAAACATGTGCTTAACACAAAATAACAGAGATACTGTAAAATTGGTTTTCTATTCAATAAGGAAATAAGTTGAAACCGTAAAATGCAGCGAAAACAAGCTTGTTGGAATGGTGGTGGTTTATCTCTGAGGAGAGATGTGACGATTGCGCTCGTTCGTAAGAAGATGATTACAATGAGGCTTTGAGGGAATTTTTACAATAAATAGGAATGCCCAAAAACCTAACCCTGGGAGATGAAGCGCCAAAAGTCATGTGGGCTCGGTCTGGGTAAGTTAGTACATCAAATTCTCAGGGACGTAACTTTTGCATTCGATCTCCATTTTAGGCGTATGATAGCCCGTTAGAAAGGTATCGTCAAGGAGATTTATTTTGGGGGAAATATCGAAGGAAAGTTCATATAGCTCCCCATTTTCCCAAAAAACATCATTAGGGCCTCAAAACGGCTCTGGAAGTGAAAAAGTGCTAAAAATAGTAAATTACCAAAATTGCCATAAAACTGTTTTGAGCCAGTTGGAAAAGGTGGATGGCCACTGATATCCACCTGGATCAGAAGATGATAGGGATACTGATTAAAAATGGTAAGTATGGAAGGAATGGAGGATGACCTTTCATAGACCCACCCAGTGGCAACTCACCCTAAAGGGAACCAACTTACTAGGGCATTCTATCACCCCCAAGGTATGGACAAGTTAAAGAGCATAATATCCAAGCAAATGTTATGAAATAAAGGAGAGTTTAGTGAAACATGTTCAAATGCTTTAAAAATTAGAGTGACACATACCATGATACTCGGGCCCATTACCTCATGGAGAAAGACCCACTGCTACTTCAGGCCCAGGCTGGTTGGATGGATGCTACTACTGCTGATAGATGGGATGCACTAAAGAAAATATGGGCACTTAGTACTCCATGTATAGGACCTGTGGGCCTCGAGACATAATCTCTTTGGTTATCCCTAGGATAGAGGATAACAAAAATCTTGGAACAACAAGGGTATTGCAGAGTGTTGGAAGAGAAAGGCCTTATAATGAAGGCAAGACAGACATGAAGTTATGAAACTAGTGTACTCACTGCAAAATGAGTAGTCATTGGATCAGGAAATGTTGGAAGCTTCACACGTGGCTTTGTATTATCATTATGAAAGTATAATACACATGCAGAACCTCAAGGCTCCCTCACCAAGAGTGTATGATTCCCCCAATCATGTTAATGTTGCTTGAAGGCCTAGGTAGCTCCACCAAAACAACAAGTAGTATGCAAGAAGTAACACCATGAAGTACTAGCATCACAATCAAGTTACTCCAAACCTCCACATTGTCACAGTCTAGCCATTCCCGATGTTATCATCGTCACTTTCTTGTTTTCCATCATCATTGTTGTTCTTGCCACCAATGACAAGCACACTCTTCTTGTAAACATGCAAACAATCTCCACCTTTAGCATTGATGGCAACCCTGAGAGGCTACACTATTCTACTTAGACCTCCAACTATAGCATCCAGACAATACCTTTTCTCCCCCTTTGACATCAATGTCAAAGAAAAACTTAGAGTGACTATGTTCTCCCTCTGATCAGAGATACAATAAGCACTCTCCCCCTGATCATATATACATGATCATTCTCCCCCTGATCAAATAGACTATTTTAACTTGATAACATGGTCACACCCAACTTCTGGCTTAGATACTCAAACTGAGCTTTTGCAAGCGGTTTAGTGAAGATATTAGCAATATGATCTTTGGATGGAATATAATGCAAAGAAACAACAGTGCTGGTTACATGTTCCCTCAAGAAGTGATACTTGATGGGTATATGCTTGGTCTTGGAGTGAAATACAGGATTCTTTGACACACTAATTGCACTGGTATTATCACAATGAATTGGGATCGGTGCATTATACTTTACCTCCAAGTCTGCAAGCATCTAAATCATCCACAATACTTGGGTACAACAAGTGGCAGCTACAATGTATTCATCTTCTGTAGTCGAAAAGGAAATGGAACCTTGCTTCTTGCTCAACCATACTATAAGAGAATCTCCTAAGAAGAATGTGCCTCCACTCGTGCTTTTCCTTTCATCCATGCAGTTAGCCCAATCAACATCTGAATAGACTGATAATTGAAAATTCTAATTCCTAGTATACCACAGGCCATAGTTCATTGTTCCTTTCAAGTCTCTGAATCTTCTTTTGACAACTATCAAATGACTATGTTTAGGAGCAGACTGATACCTTCCTACCATTCCAATAGCATGCATTATGTCTGGATGAGATGTTGTGATGTACAACAAGCTTCCTATCATAGACCTATATGAACTTTGATCAACATTAGGTGAGTCATCATCCTTGCTTAACTTGCATCCAGTGACCATAGGTGTGCTCACAGGTGAAGAATATTCCATTTGAAATCTTTTCAATACTTCTCTTAAATATTTCTCCTAAGAAAGAAATATTCCTTCAGACCTCTGAGTAATTTGCAGACCAAGAAAAAATGACAGTTCCCCTATCACAGACATTTCAAATTCAGACTGCATGGCAGAAGCAAACCATTGTACCAATGAAGCATTATTACTTTCAAAGATGATGTCATATACATAGGCCAAAACAATGAGAAAATCATTATCCTCTGTTTTGATATATAGATTGTAGTCAATTGTTCCTCTCTTGAACCCTTTGTCTTGAAGATACTTATCCAGTCTGTAATACTAGGCACGAGGATCTTGTTTCAATCCATGAAAGGCTTTCTTCAGCTTGCAGACAAAGTCCGGGTTATCTGACAGTTGGAAACCCTCTGGTTGTTCCATATAGAGTTCTTCTTTTAGATCTCCATTTAGAAAATTTGACTTGACATCCATTTGATAGACTTTAAACTTCTTATGACCAACATAGGCAATAAACATTCTAATAGCTTCTAATCTTTCAACGGGCGCAAATGTTTCATCAAAATCCAGTCCTTCTATCTGAGAATACCCTTTGTAGACCAATCTAGCCTTATTTCTTACAATATTTCCTTGCTCATTCGTCTTATTTTTGTAGACCCATTTGGATCCTAATACATTTTTATTTGTTGGCCTAGGAACAAGTTCCCAATTGTTATTCTTTTCAATTTGATCTAGTTCCTCATTCATTTATTTTAACCAATTTACATCTTTAATGGATTCATTAAAGTTCTTGGGTTCCACCATGGATACGAAGGCTATATGTGATTGCTCAGTGTCTTTGATTATACTTCTCTTGGTTTGTACACCATTGTATTTCTCACCAATTATCTGACTTGCAGGATGATTCTTTTGAGTAATTATGGAGGAAGGATTTGATGTTGATTATTGTTTTGACTCTTCTTGTCTCACTCTCTCTTCTTCATCCAATTCATCATCTTCTTGTGACTGGGATTTCTTGTTCTTCATTTTCATTACTCTCATCATCTTCTTAATCTGACTTAGTGCTTATTCTCTGTTGATGTTTTACAGGAGCTTCTTCATCAATTCTAGCATCAATACAGTCTACTAATTTATGCATTCTTTTGTTAAAGCATTTCTATCCTTTACTGGTCGTTGCATATCCTAAGAAGATACCTTCATCAGCTCTACCATCAAATTTTCCCAGATGATCATCATTATTTTTTATGTAGCATTTACTTCCAAATTCTTTGAAGTGCTTGATTGATGCAGGTCGACCAAACCACATCTCATATGGAGTTTTATCATTGTCCGGCCTTAGATGCACTTTGTTCAGAATATGAACAACCATGTGAACAATCTCCACCCAGAAGGTCTGTGAAATGTCCCTTTCACTCATCATAGCCCTTCCCATCTACTGAACTTATCTATTTTGGCGTTTTACAACTCCATTTTGTTGAGGAGCACGTGGAATAGTATATTCTTTTTTAATTCCATGTCTGTCACAAAATTCTTTCAAATCTTTTGACAGAAATCATCCTCCCCTATTTGAGCGAATTGCCTTGAACTTCCTTCCTGTATGATTCTCATCTAACACCTTAAATGTTTTGAACTTCTCAAATGCATCATATTTTTCTCTCAGAAAGGCAACCCACATAAGTCTGGAGAAGTCATCAATGACCAACATAAAGTAATGTTCTCCTCCAGTTCTTTCCTTTCGTGATGGTCCACACATATTCATATGAATAATTTGAAGCAGTTTCTATGAAGATGTGAAACTCTTTGATTTGAATTGAGCTCAAGTCAGCTTCCCCATTTGACAGGATTCACATACAGAGTTATGAGGCTTAGACATTCTTGCAAGATCTTTCACAACACCTTCATTATTCAGTTTGACAATATAATCAAAATCCAGGTGTCCAATCCTTATGTGCCATAACCAACTTTCATCAAATTTGCTTAAATGGCATTCCTCCTTATCTTCATTCAGAACATAGACATTGTTTTCAGTTCTAACCCCTTTTGCAATCAACTCTCCTATGTTCACTGTTTTTATTTTACAATCCTTGGCAATTAAAGTGACTTCACATCCTCTATCACACACTTGACTGACACTAAGAATATTATGGTTCAATACATCAACAAATAATACATCTCGAGATTTGCCTCTTCCATTACTCAAGCTTACTAAACCTTTACCTCTGATATTTCCTAGAGCATTATTTCCAAAAGTCGCATTTCCTAATTTACTTTCTTTGAGTGATAGGAACTTACTTTTGTCACATGTCATATGCCTGGAGCATCCGATGTCAATATACCAGAGGTTATTTTGTCTTTGAGATGACAACACTAATCCACACTTGTTATCTTCTTTCTTCTTCCAAACCTTGACGTTTTCAGCTCTGTGATTTGAATCTGGCTTATAGTTCTTTAAGCGACAGTCTGCAGCTTTATGTCCATAATTATGGCATATGTGACATTCTGGTTCATTGAATAAAGGATCATAATGATTGTCATGCTTAATCTGCATCTTTTTCCCAACCATCACATAATTTGTAGTTTGTTTGTTACTTGGTTGTCTCTGTTGGGTATGTGTTATATTCTTTGCATGAGTAGTAGTGTTTGAGCGCTTGCGTGGGGCGCGCAGGGGGGTAAGAGGGGGGTGCAGGGGGGCGGAGCCCCCTACGCGGGGGTTTGGGGGCAGCGCCCCCGAAATTTTTTTTTTGGGCCGACATATTTTCGCCGGTTTCGAGCCGACATATTTCCGACACCACATGATATTAGGTGGTTTTTCGGCACATGGTCTTTGCCGATGGTTTTCTATTTTCGGTTAAGGAATTAGGGTTTTGGACTAATCCAGGTCATTGGGTTAGGGTTTTGGATGCCGCTGGCTCCTATATGTATATTGTATTGTAAACAATGTAACACAAGTGTATCAATATAATATA